>VNJO01001782.1:0-44911 GCA_008042535.1 Drosophila tani | reverse complement strand
ATCATGATCGCCATCGCCATCGCATCGACATGGACATCGACACGGACATTGCGTATACGCCATGCGCGCGCGATCTGGTTGTGCCTCTGTGCATGCATAAAATGTATAACAAAATTGTCATTAGCGTAAAGCATTTGTTAAGCACTCACAGATCGGGCGATAAGTCAAAGAAGGGGCTGCTGCCGTTCAGTTCCCACTCCCTACTCAGATCCCGATTCAGGCCCCTCAGCTTGACCAGATCCATCCCCGCCAGGCCAGGCCATCCATCCGTCCATCCATCAACGCCAGGAGAGGGAACACGCGCTGACAATCAATGGCGACAAGCGAAGCTGCCTGAAACGGGTCCGGTTTTGGGTTGCTGGCAGGCCAGCTATTTCACACCTTCGCAGTGGCGTGCACTTGGAGAAATAAGGCACTTAAAGTTCCCATAAAATATATATTTTTTTATGAAAATATGAATTTCTATAGAAAGCACTTTAAGGAGGTCCTTAAATTTACCCTCAGACCCCTTTATTAATGCATTTATCTAGCTTATAAATATTTAGTTAATGTCTTTATTTTGACATTCAGCAAAGCCTAAACTTTTTCCTTAAAATTCCAATGGAATATTCATTATTATATATATTCATATTATTATATTTATATTTTCTTAATAATTCTGCGAAAATTCAAGGTAATTTTAGGGATTACCCTCATCTTTTCTCACTGTGTTCGCTTGAAGCTCTGGGATCTGGGATCTCTTTGGCTTTTTGGCTTGGACTAGGGGGCTTGGTGTAAAATGCCTGCATGATTGGCATTGCTTTTGTGCTCGTATCTTGGACGATGTCCGATGTCCGGCGTCTGGGCGTCCATCTGTCCGTGAGTCGTCGCCGGCTTATTGACAATGCGTCAGGCGTTTGCTCCGCCGGCGGTGGTCAGCTTTGATGACTCCAGTTAGCCAGGCCAAGCTCCGTCGCCGAGTCGGATGCAATGGAGAGATGGAGCTGGTCTAAAAACTAGTTGCGTTGACATACCAATTAACTTGACAAATACATAATTGGTAGCAAAAACAATTAAATGTCCGCTTTTTGCTGGCTGTCAGCTACCGCCTTTTGATCAAGAACTCCATGCGAGGCATGCCCCTAAACACACGACTCTGATCGACCATTTCGCTGTCAGCTTATGAGTCTCAGAAATTCATTTAAATTTATCTAGTTGTCAACGTGTTTTTTTCCTAACCGTTTCTGTGGCTATTTCTGTTGCTCTAAGATATTTGCACAATTTGCTCATAAAAAACAAATCAACGGAATAGAAAAAAAAACCTGTGGGAGTCGGGAGGATTGGGGGTAGTCTTAGCCAGGCGACCCAGGGATACGGAGATAGGAGATGGGAGATCCGGGGATCCGGAGAGGGACAAACGGCAGCCGCTAACGAAGCGCCGCCAACGTCTCAGCGATGCTGTTTGCTGATTTTCTGGTGGGCAGCCCTCGCTGACTGCAAATACCCTTTGGGGGACAAAGAGTATAGGGAACTTTTTAAACAATTATTATAGTTATTCATATTAAATATTTATATTTCAATGTTAAGGAAAAAAATATATAATTTATTTTATCTCTATGAAAACATCAGCCAACCTTTTAGTGTGTTTTAAAATTTGCATAATCTTTTTAAGAAACGTTAAAAAATATGTATACTAACTGAGAAAAGCAAAGAAAATATTTATGTTGTCTAAACATTTACAATGATACAAAAGGAGATACAAAGGAAATATTTGTCTTTAAAGTAATTTCCTTCAAATATTTATTTATCATTAATGTAATCTTCAAATATTTGTTTGTCATCAAATAATTATTTAAAAAAAAAGGAAATGTAAGTTTATAATTGTTTCCAACCTTTCTGAAGCTATATAAAATTAACTTACATATTTGGTAGAAAATTACTTTTAAAGAATACGTTCATTTAGAAATCTTTAAATTTAAATTTTCTCAAACATGGAACTGAAATAAATAGTAACTTTAAAATTTAAATTATGATTCCTTTATCTCAAAGGGTATAACACCATCACCTTAATATTTACACTTCTTCTAGCCTTCTTTTTTTGGATCTTTGGCTCTTGGCTGTGGCTCTCTTTGGCAGGTGCAGTTTGCAGTTTGCAGTTGGCTGTTTGCATTCGCTCCTCCGCCGTGGCCGCTGTGTTGTTGCTCATTAGTTTTTTTCCCTGCTGCCACGGAGTCTACGTCTGTTACCATTTTGGGCTGGCTGGGAATCGGGCGCTGGATTAGCCAGGTAAAGGCAGCAGGTAAGGTACGAGACGTGGCGAGGTGAGGCAGCCGCCAAAAGGAAAATCGAAATGTTTTGCCGTGTGTGCAGTGTGGGAAAACTTTTATTTCAAGGTTCAAAAGACGCCCGCAGAGTGTGAAAAATGGCTAAAACAAAAAGCTAAAGCCAGAGAGGTATATATATTATATAGTGGCGATTTCAGCTGCTCTGCAGCGGCTGCTGCTGCCCCCACGGCGTATGCGCAATGCCATAAATCCAAAGTGACTCGTCGGTGGCCCAAAACGTATTCCGATCCCCGGAGTCAAAGTTGGTCAAATGATGTGGCCCAGAAAGCGAACGGTTCATGTGTGAAAATTTGCGGACACGGACACGGATACGCAGCCATGTTGTTTCATAATTATAAGTTAAATACGACAGTTTCATATAAAAATCAACTAGTAAATCAACGTAAGCGCGCCTGGCAATTAAGTGGCCAGAAACGTAACACACGATGGCTGCCAGCGGTGGTGGTGGTGATGTGGTGGTGCTCTTGGTGGTGCTTGGCCAAGCACGTCGCCAAGTTGGGCCCGGGTTCGAGCTAGCAGCTCACAGCTCGGACTTGCAGAGCTCAGAGCTTGGCCCAAGCCACAGCCAAGCCAAGCCGAGCCAGGCCGGGCCAAGCCAAGCGAACTGTCAATTATAACCAATCGCACACCAAGTGCACATTAAACCCTATCAACTGTTTTTGTAATTTATTGTTCGCTTGGGTTTTTTCTCTCTCCTCCCATCTCCGCTCGCTGTCGCTGCTGCCGCGTCTGCTTCTCATTTCTAAAGTTGCAAGCTTTGCAGTCGCATTTGGTGCGAGATCCGCATTGCACATTGCACACACTGTGCACGTGAACAGTGGGCTGAGAGTGGTGAAAAATATTATCTAATCAGGAAAATCAGAGGAAAATGTTGATATGTTTTTTCTGAGATTTTTTGATTACTTAGGGGGGTTACATATGAGATATTATATTAAAATATATAATAATTATGTGTACATATTGGGGTATTTGAATTATATTGGTTTTGGTACTTAACTTGACTGTAAACTATGTGGGTATTCGTCGCAATCCGGCTCGAAGGACCATTGTTCGTTGCAGGGCCCGTTTAAACTTATTTGATTTAAAGCCATTTAACATTTATAAACCTTAGTGAAGCCTTATAATCATACAAATTTATTTTCTTTTATTGTATTTTATTTTGGCAGTTTATTTTATTTTTAATTTTTTCTTATATTTATAATTTTGTAAATATATTTTGTCTTAGTTAACTTTTTCCCACTTCCTTATCAATTTTAAGGACTTAAACTACTACAACTTTTAGCTACTGAGTCGCCAATTAAAAAAAAAGTACCTACACTTATGTAATCTTTCCAACGGTGATTTAAAAAAGTAATTAAGATCACTTTCGCAACACAAAATCCCATAAAATTCCCCTTAGTTTCGTTTAAAAGTTAAACACTAAACCGAACCCACTGTTCCCTATATCTCCAGCGTTGACTACTTTTCTTGGCCTGGTCTGGGGACGATCTGGCCTCATCATAATTATCGCTGACTGGGGCGGCACGTTCGACTACGCACACTCGCAGGGCGGGGGGAAAGAGCCTTCTTTTGGAGAGGGTCTATACGGGGGTTACTAGCGGGCTGCTCAACGTAAATCTAGCAAAGTCAAATGAGCAGTTTATGGCCACAGCGACGTCGACTACGACGACGACCATTTGAAGACGCGCCAAAGGAGCACGAGATGGAGGAGCCTGTCTATATAGCATCGCAGCGGATCGCCTCGGATCGCATCGCTGCGGATCGGATCGGATCTGCCGGGTGCCACTTGGGGGCAACATTCACTTTTTTTATTGCACCACTTTGGCAATAGGCACAAGTGTGATTTCAAATCTCTGGGTCGCCCCGGTGTTAGCTGGTTGTGTTAGCCTGTAGCCTGTTGCCCGTTTGCCTGCTTGCCCCGTTGCCAAAGCCAAATTGGCAGAAATATGAAGTCAGCATGTGCATTTCGGTAAAAGCGGTGATTACACACATACTCTCCTCTATATATATATATATGGTATATGCTCACATACTCCTATATTCCTGGCTGGACAGGAGAATGGCCATTTGGGAGACGAGAAATATATGACAGCCGGAGAGTTGCCACATAATGCGCATTAGCATATGCCACTGTAGCATCCAGCCAGCCTCCTTCGTCCCTCTCAGTACTCTCTGTACTCACTCTGGCACTTCCCTTACCCGGCATTCATCGCAAATGGGCCAAAAGAGCGGAAAAGGCAGCAGAAACAGAAACAGAAACTGCGACTACGAGTACCAGAAACAGCACTGTGGGCTGACGTTGATGGCCAGTTCAATTAAATGCCATCAATTTTAATAACGCGCCTGCCTGGGCCTAACGGACTACGGACCCCAACCCGGGGCGCACTTGGCCCGACTCCCTCGAAAACTACAGTTGAAACTCGGCAGAGAACACCTTCTAATATTTGGGAGCTCCAGAAATGATATGGAAGTTATATAACAATTAAAATTAGGAGTACATGCTTATTTAAAAGTGTAAATAATTTATCGAGTTTTTCATAAAAACTATCTTAAAATTTATTAATTACCAAAGGAGATTTGGAAAGGTTAATTCCTCAATTTTAAGCTTAAATATCAATCAATCCTCTTCATTTATTCCTTTAATAGAATAGATATTAAATCTATTCTATATCTTATATATTATTCAAACGCACATTTAAGTTACACTTTCTTGCCTATCAAATGGTAATCTTAGTTAGCCAAGTTAGCCTGTAAGCCTGTGGAACCGTCCGTCTGCTACCTTGGGCACTATATAACCCGGTGCTGGTGCTTTTGCTGTTGCCGGTGAAACAAAACGCTCGCTGGCATGGAAATTACAAATGCATCAGGGCCCAAAACTCACATGTGTGTAGACAGTCGCAGTTGCAAACGCACTTGAGGCACTTGAGGCTAAGAAACCAGCGGACCAGCGGAGACCCCATTCTCCTCGGTCAGTTCGGACCAGGCCAGGCCAGGCTTGGATGGTATTGGACTGGCCGCCATGTGGCCCTCGGTCATGTGGAGTTTGCAGGCTTGACAAAGCACTTAAGCCCGGGTCACTTGTTCGCTGCACTCCTTTCCCCCTTTTGGCCATTGTTTCGGGGCCCTGACAAACGAGATGTTGCCCTGGCCAAGAAGAGTGAAAATTGAATGTGCTAAGCAGGCGAAAAAATAAAAAAAAGAAAAGCTCGAGGGCAGCAAGAACAAAAGATAAATATCTTTCGAATTAGAATTCAGGATCTGACCTTAAGGTACTTCTTTGGAGGGAAATAAGAAATAAAAGAAAACAAAGCTTTGTTTGAAAAAATAGAGGAAATAAACATGAGCTTTTATGGAAATATATATTAATTAAAATTAAGCTTTACAAGGTTACTAAGATTTATATATAAAACCATATAAGGCCACTTAAAATTCAAATAATAAGAAGAAAGCAAACTTTATAAGCATTTCTATGAATAAGCTCTAATTATTCTTCCTTTTTCTTTGCCACAAACTTGCTTTCGGATCTTGCAATGAAATTTATTATATGTACTTTTTTTACCCTTTCTTATGGGTAGTAATTTATATATTTTTTCAAGCTTATTCCTTCGTAAAGAGTATCTCGTTATTTATATAATAACCCTACCCATTTAACTCCAGTGACTTAATAGACTTTGTAAAGATTTTAAAGAGAACAGTAAGAATTTATTTTTTCCATTGTAAATTAATTTAATTTAATCACACATTGTCTTAACAAATTGAAGGCGCTTATTGATTGATGTGAACATCTTATAATAATAGCATGTTCAATTTAATATCTACGTTTAAATAATTAACTTATAATTGAAGAAAATTTTACAATCTTACATATATTGTTTTTAATTTTTGATAATTGGATGTAGAGATTTATCTGTGATTTATTGTGATAAAACTTACGCAAAAAACTTTGCTTAAACCAATAGAGATTGCATTTGAATTGCCTAATTTAAATTAATGGCATTTTAAATATTGAAAAATAATTAAATATTTAAAAGATAATCCAAAAAAGAAAGAATTCAAGCAGCTACTGTCCCCCCTTAACTCCAGTTAAGAAAATAAGTAAACAGATTCTTGACCCAACACAAGTGGAGTGGTAAACTTGAGCAGACTTCTCAGCGCTTTTTGTTTGCACATCAGAGCACCCTTCAATCTGGAGGTACTGCCAGGAGGGGCAGCAAGGGGTTAAGAGTGGCAGCAGCAGCAGCAGCTGCTGCAGTTTTTGCTGGCAATTGATGTTGATGTCGCGGGCGCCAAAATCGACACACTTGTCCCAGCCGAAACTGCAACTGCAACTGCAACTGGCAGCCGAAAGTGGCAGTCGTCGTTGGTCGTCGTCTGGAGCACCCAGTACAGGTTAAATGGATCACGACTGCACGGATTCGCTGTCCGTCTGAATCTGAATCTCACTCTGCCGCCAACTCGGAGTCCAAATCCAAGTCCTCAACCACATCCACATCCAAGACTCTCCTCTGTCCGCGGGTCTGGGCCGTCCGACGGCCATAAAATACGCGACATGCAAACGTTTTTGATGCAATGAGGCGGCCGAACGAAATTAGGAAATTGTGTAAAGACTCTCGACTGACAAGCCAATGTCTTTCCACCCGACCCGATATAGCCCCCCGGTCTTTAATTTCGATACCCTGCCGAGAGGATTTAATCATCATTTTTTGGGTTTGGAGATACAGATATCTCTTAAGTCGGTATTAAGGCTTTGCTTTATTTATTGATTATAATATATATTTAAAAACCTATCTTACATAATTGGGAATATCATAAAAACATATTATCTTCTAGTTGTCCTTCCCAAATCAAAAATGTAAAAGTAAAGATATTAAATATCATATATTTCTGACTTAGAAAACTGTTTATCCCAAAAAATATGAAGGTATGTTTTCAGATTGTATTCCCTTGAACTGTGAATTTTTTTTTGATACTTTCAGAAGGATCTATTTAGCTTTAGAAAGTATTAATATTATGTAGGATGAGTCCTCTTAATTGTAAGAAATTGTACTTAAGAATTACTACCAAAATTCCCTAGGAAAAATTCGCTAGGAAAATCAATCTCATCTAGAGTATCTCAAACTTCGCCTATTAACTCAGTTGATTGGCTTGTTTTTGGTTGGTAGCTTCGATCAGTTAGCGGTTCATTTACTAGTCTCATTAGGCATTGCCAACCATAAAGTCGGGCCCCGCCATTTTGGCCATTTTGTGTGTCCGAGTATTTTGTGCATTTTGTTAACCGAATCTGAAATGGCTTTTTATCCGTATCTTGCAGCGAGCACCTCGCACGGCAGCAGCCACAGCAGCGGCAGTGGCAGTGGCAGTTGCAAATCCTCGCCAGCAACCAAGGCGACGCTGGGACATAGCCATGGCTATAGTAATGGCAAGCAGAGCGGATCATCCTCGGGCTTTGGGGCGGGCTCCTCCTCCGCTGGCGCCGCCTCGCTGGGGGCCTTTGCCAGGCTGCCGCATCACCAGCAGGCCTCCCAGCAGCAGCAGCAGCAACAGCTTTATGCCTCCGGCGTGTCCAAGTTGCCATTCTCGCCGTTCTTTGCGGCCTCGCCATTCTTCTTCACCTACCGAAGGATCAGTGGCAAGCAGGAGGACAACAACAACAGTTGCAGCTACAACAATGGCAGCAGCAGCAGCACAGGATCAGGAGCGGGCGCAGGAGCGGGAGCAGGTGCCAGTACCATGCAGGACTACGACCGCAAGTTCTCGCTGCTGAGCCTGTTTAAGAATCCCTACAAGTTTGGGGACACGCAGACTTCAAGGAAGACCTCCCCCACTGGGGGTGGTGGTTCCTCCAAGTCCCTGACCAGCGGTGCTGCTTCCTCCTCGGCCAGCTGGAAGAGCTATGCGGGTTCAGGGTCCCCGCATGCCGCCCTCAATCCCGCCTTTGGAGGCATGGCCCTGGGCGCCACGCGCAAGGACAGCAGCAGCTTCAGCGGTATAAACTTTGGTGGTGGGGCCTCCGCCTTTGGGCGCTCCTCCTCCGATTCGGCGGCCAATGGCGGCTACAATGATCTCTCCAAGAACCGCAAGGTACACAAGTGCGACACCGAGGGCTGCGACAAGGTGTACACGAAGAGTTCGCACCTCAAGGCGCACAAGCGAACGCACACAGGTGGGTCTAGAAATTAATAAAGAAATCTTGAAACTTTGTATGTGATATTTGCTTAACTTAACTGACACCTGAAACACCTTTTACTATAGGGGAGAAGCCTTATGTGTGCACGTGGGAGGGCTGCATCTGGCGCTTTGCCCGCTCCGACGAGCTGACCCGCCACTACCGGAAGCACACGGGCGTGAAGCCGTTCCGCTGCCAGCTGTGCACGCGCAGCTTCAGCCGCTCGGACCACCTGTCGCTGCACATGCGCCGCCACTGAGGATCCGGGAGCTGGGATCTGGAACTGCTGCCAACCTGGCCATACACACACACATATCTGGACCTATTTCCGGATACAATACTCATCCGAGGAGCTGCTGCTCTCTACTATTTATATGCACCCGAATCACTTCCATCGATCATATTTAATGAGACCAGATATTCCATATCGCTTAAGTAGCTCAATTTATAAACGGTAAGCGGGCTCAAAGCCCAACCTAGACGTATAGCTATAGCCTTAGTTCTGGCAAGCGAAAGATTTGTAAAATTTTTCACCTTCCAAGCCCAGAGACAATTGCCTTCAGAAGCCAAGTTAACAAAGTGGATGTTTTTAAAGCCTACTACTACGCATATAGAAATATCTACATAGTTAAATATATATTTTTAGTACAGATACTAACAGATAGTTTTGGATTGGTGCTAGCAACTTGCGTGTACATAGATCTAGATGAGCCCTTACAGCCTAGTTCGATAAGTGGAAATTTTAACTAATTTTAGATGCAATTTTTATTGGTTGTTAAGTAGAAAATTGTAAACAAAACAAAACAGACACAAAAGAGGCAACAAAAAATGTAAAACTGGAAGAGCCAAGCAATATTTATATATGTATTTATATATAGAAATTCTCTCATCTATAGGCTATTTTATACATTTTGTACTATACACATATGAGGAGGTGACAGTTGGTTGGTTAACTGGGGATTTTGGCCAGAAGAGGTTGAGCAGGGCCCATAAAAAATCTTGAATAATTTTTATAATTAATTTAAAAAATGCTAAAATCTCTGAAAGAGATTAATGAACAAGTTCAAGTGCCTTAAAGTTTCTAGAAAATATTTAAAATTTACCTTACATCTCTGCCACGCACTGTATGCCCTGCCAAGCCCCCTTTGGCAATTTGCCTCATACCAACTGTCATCATAGATTTTAGCACACACACAAAAGCAAAACAAATTGTATTATTTTTTGAGAAATAAAAGAAAAGCGAATACTTCTTTGTACCATAAAAGCGCGCCTGCGAAGCCTTGGCCATTGGCCGTGCTCATTACGCGTTTCCCTGGTTCCAAAAACCCGCCTTGGCCATTTTCATTTGAATGAAAAATCAATTGGCGCACAATGGGGCTGCGGTTAACCCACAACTGCCCCTGGGTCTGGCTCTGGAGCTGGAGCTGGATCTGGTCCCCATCCGATCCGTGTGGCAAGTTGTCAGCGGGTCTGCAAAGGCGCACCAGGCACAAGGCACACACAAGAGGCACGCACTCACAATTGTCCAGGGGAGCATTGTCGTCGTTTGTCGTTTTGCAACCTGGTAGACCCGGCAACCCGGCAACTGGCAACTGCGCGTTGTTTGCAATAATAAAGATGACAAATTTCTCGTCATTTGTAATTTCAATGCGAAAAGCCGGAGCTTGGAGCAATGGAGCATTGGAGCTTGGAACTTGGATCATGGGGCTGTGGAGCCCGGCTAATACGCATAACTGGTTGGGACTGGCTCAACGGCTGACTTCGATTGGATGACACCTGCAGCGGAAATCAGTGCATGAATAACGCTCTCGGTCATTAAGGCACAATTGTGAAATATTACGCATACGCCATGGCAATTTATTGGTAAATTAATAACCGAATACGAGCCACCGACAACGCCACCGACACCGACAGTAGCGACTACTGGCTATTGCCGTCACCGCGTTTAGCATAAAGGTTAGACAAATATAACAGACCGGTTTTTTGGGTTAATTAATATGCCTTGGGTCAGGTCAATAGTGCTTCGAGTGGCTGCGATCTGGGGAGGATGGATGCCAGTAAGATGCCAGTGGCTGGCGGGCTGGGGAGGTCAGGTTTAATGACCCAAACGCATATGCAAATGAGTAAAAGTAAATAAAGTGAGAAGGTGCCTTAATTAACACTGATCGACGCTATAAATGCCCTAGAGCCAGAGTTGGTCAATTTCGAAAGGCTAAGGCTATCGAGAAAAATAGGGGAATTACCTGGGAACTTAGGGAAAATTTCATTGATATTAAATAGAGTTTGCTTAAAAAAAGGTGAGTAATAATACGACATTTTTTTAAATTATGAAGAGTCCTTGTTTTATATAAAAAAAGTTAAATATAAAAGTAAAAATATTATTTAAAGGCTTTTAATATTTTCCGAACTCTATAAGATACCAAGATTAATTTATTGATTATAAACTTAGTCTTTAAAACTAACCACACACTTTTTGAAGTAGCCATCTATAGCCATATATTTCTCCATTAAAATGGTAATTGAAATAGTAGCTATCTCAAAGATTTTGTGCCATAAACGTTGCATATACTCATATTTTACGACTCATGAATCGGAATACCCAAAACCCACCCAGTGGACAAATATCAACTGAATACATTTAGATAAGCTATGAAATCACAGCCGCTGCTCATTAAAAACCAATAAAGTCGCGTTGCGATGCAGCCAGCAAAATGCTGTCCATCAATGAGAGTCACGGAGGAGGTGGATTAAGCTCCAGTCGATCTGGAAGCGGGAACTATGTGTGGCTCCGGCTGTCGGCAGCTGTCCATCAGACAAAAAGCGCTCCAATAACCAAATCGACCGACCGACCAAGCAATTGAAGGAGTCTCTCACAAGCTGTTGGTTTTCAGTTTGCGCAGCTTGGATCTTTCAGTTTGACTTCGCATCTATAAGCACAGAGAGAAAATTGACGAAGTTTATTAAAAGTTATGAGAACTAAAAAATATAAAAAAATTATACATATTATATTTTTGTGAAATTTGTAAGCTAAATTATAATTAAAATTAAAGCAGCCTTTGGTTAAAAAGAAAAAGATATTTCTGATAGGAAAATTGAAGGAAATATTCAAAAAATTATGATTTGATAGTGAAATATATATCTTTAGTTATTTTAAGTGTTTGTTTTTCAATCATTTAAGTTTTTATTGAGTTTCGTTGCTTTCAACTGCAAAAATAATAATTTTTTCTAGCTGAGATTAGGACAAACTTGTTTTCAATGATTTCTAAATATTTATTTATTAGATTTATTTCGTAAGTTTAAGCACAAACAAATTTGTTTGCGTGTGCACATGGCCATCGACATCCATTTTTAATTTATTGTTATGCCTTTCTGCTGCCTTTTGGCTGCTGCAGTTGCAGTTGCAGTTGCAGAAGGAGCTGGATGTGGCATGGATGTGGTATGGATGTGGAGATGGAGCAGAGGCTCGGGGTTTTATGGCGATTTTGGAGCTGCTGGTCGCCAGGTCATGTGCAATTTATGAAACGGCTTTGCATTGGCCGCGGCCTGATTTTTGAGACACATTTGGATGACTGTCGCAACGGCGGCCACGGCGGCAACTGCGGGCTGCCGCTGCTGCTGCTGCCGCTGAGGTTGCCGCTTCTGTCCGTTTGATTTGTGATCGATTGTGTGTCGTTAGTTTGCGACATGGGGCATGAAATCTTTGACACCTAACGGTAAACGAACGGGCCGCAAGACTTAGGATCACAGCAGTGGGTGCCCTGGCTCCCCGCTTCTCTACTGGGAGCCCGAGACGGCATTAAATTGGAACGATGATGCCGGGCCGGGGCAGAGCAGAGCGCAGAGTTGTCAGTTGGCCAAAGTGTTTGGCAGTTTTGCCATTTATTTTACAGGTGAGTGAGCATAATGGACAGTTGCCGTCGCAGTTGTTGCCTTGGTGCTCCCGAGGTACATGCTGTGCGCTTGGCTCAATTAAAAATGGAATCGTCTGGAGGAGGTCGCCTCATTTGACAATTGCCGGGTCCCAAATACAGGCAAGCCTGGCTCGGCTCTCTCTCTCTCTCCCCGAGCCCAGGCCATGTTTAATTTTGTTAAGCAAAAATGCTGGAAATTAAAATTCCCATCACACCATAAAACCCATAAATCATCTTTTATCTAAGCGAGTCTATCGGCGCATGTGAGCGCGCGCCAACTTCGGTTCGGGTTCGTGGTTCGAGTTCGGTGGAGCCAAGTAGAAATATAGGAAAAAAAACAACAGAAAAGAGCTGGAGGAGATGCTGCCTGGACGCCTGGATTGGGAACCTGCTCCAGCCTCTCCTGCCTTAATGAGAATTTAATATTTTTCAATAAAAATTTGTAAAAGGCGCGTTAGCTGCTTGTCCGGAGTCGGAGTCTAAGTTGAGACTCCTCTCACCGCAGTGGGAGGAGGCGGTGCACATTTGCCATGTGTGTCTTGGCTATTAACGCACTTTTGTTTCTGGCCAACGGGCATTGGCCATGGCCTGGCCTGGCCTGGCCAAGAGCTCGTGAATCCGCGGCGGCGGCGGGCAGAGGCGTCGGTACATCACAGGGGGTTACCAACTACTTTTATTAGGCTGTTCGCGGACGTTGTTCTAATTGCGGGTACTTACATTTATTATTTTTATTTTTTGCTCACAGAGAAAGGGGAGTTGTAATTAATAAAAATGTGAGGCCAGGAACTCATTTTATTTGAATTTTAATTGCATTTATTATGCTGTTTGCAGGAAAATCGAATTAAATAAATAGAGCTTCTTACATATAAGGAAAGTAATGGTATTTCTTTTAAAAATAAGTACTTTCAAGGAGTCTTTTAATATTTTAAATGTACTAGGGCCGTGTTATTTGTTAAATTAAATTAAAATATTATTATTAATCCCTATTTCTTATTTTGATCAACCCTTTTTCCCCTATCCATCGCCTGCCCCTGTCCGATAACTAGTTTTTCCTTTGTTTGTTTTGTTTATTGCGTGGACTTGACTCTGGTGGCTTTTGTTTTTTGTATCCTTGCCCCAGACAAGGTCCAGATTGTGTCGCAGATCCTAGATCTTGGCGTTTCGTTGCGTACTCCAGGCAGTTCCAGTTGTAGGCCTTAAGGCACACATTGCATACGAAATTGGCAACTAAAAAAACTGTAAAAAACTGAAGGAAAGGGAGCGAAGGGGACTCGGCCAAGAGTGTCAATTGTCAGTTCGTACGGTGGCTGTCGCCGTTTAGCCGTCGTCTTGGCTGGGTCGAGGACTGGGCCTGGTCAGCACAAGTGGGCCCAGAAAACCCAGCCCATCGTTGGCGGCGCGTGCAGACGGTGAGCCTGCTTTAATATGCCAACAATGACAATCAACTGTCACCTCTGGTGCGCCATGTGTCTAGACTCTCCGACTCCGGGGCCAAGAAAGAAATTGCATGCGATGATTGCAACTGCAACATCTAGGTACCTGCAGCAACAACAAATAAATATGTCATTTGGCTCATTATAAAGATAGCAAAAGTCTCTCTCTCTCCGCCGGCCAAGAACTGAGCTTGCAACGTGCAGCGTGCAGCTTGCCCCCAGAGCTGCTGCTGCGCTGCTGCCGCTGCTGCGTCACATTTAAACGTTTAATGATAATTTATGAATGTTGTTGTTTTTTATTGCAACAACAATGCCGTAAACCAATAAATCTTAAGGATCACATAAATCTTGGCGCTAACTGAGACGGCGACTGCAGCGCCAGCAGCCGCAGTAGCCACTGCCACAGCCGCAGCAAAACGGAGCAACTTCCCCTCAACTCACTCACAAGTTGCCACAAGCCGGGGCCAAGATCCGAGATCCGAGCTCCATTGACCAATTGGCCAAAGCTTATGCTGGTAATACCCTAAGAACCCGAACGCACTTGCAATTAGCCGAGGTCTTCAGGAAGTAAAAGTCCAGGGAGGCGGGTACCGGGTTCCGGCCTCAAGGTAAAAGGTGCAGGGATGCCTGCTAATTTGAAAATTTAAAGGTGCAAAAAGGTTCGAGGGTTAGATCTGGAGAGAGGGAAGGGGTTGAGTTAGCTTGGGGAGATAATATAATGGGTACTTATTATAAGACAAAAAATATAACGAGTCTAGCAGTAAAGAACTGGTAAAGGATATATGGCAAGGTAGAGTTTAATAATAAAATTTTAATTGAAACAGTTTTGGAAGAAGTGTTATATGAGCTGATAAAGAGATGGATAAGTGGTTAAATAATTACCAAATGCGAAAAATACATCAGTTATCAGTCTTGAAATGTTTAAGAATAAAATTACAATGAAATCCAGTAAAAAATAACTATATTATTTCGATAAATTTCCAGATATTCCTAAATATATTTTTAAATACATTTTAAATGAAATTTAATTCTTATTTATTGACCTTAATTTGGGTACGATTCGTCAATAATGTAGGATTTTTAAAGTGAGTTCTTCCTTTAAAATAGTTACCTTAGAAGCTATTTAAAGAACCACAACAAAAGCATTTTTTAGTCAATACCTATTAGAAACAAGGGTCTTAAGTTTTTAAAAAAATTAAGCTTCTAATTTTCTTTTTCTATTATTTGTATATAAAATAAAAGAGTTAAATAAATTATATTTTAATAAATGGCAAAACTTTTGGTTAAATATATGTGATTTTTCTTTACCACAAAGTTGTAAGCCAAATTCAATTAAGGCCAATTCACTTTTTGTTAATATCCTCCATCGATTTTATCAGGAATTCCCAGACCCCACTCTCAGCCGAGTTACCCCGCGATCTTTGAAGGATATAAACAATAATTTGGTTCACTTGATCAAGCGGCGGGAGTTGGTATTGACAGCTGCAAAACCTTGACGTTCGCCTGGTGGTGCGTGATTTGAGCGGTGCAATGTGGCTTTGGTTGTGGTTGGTGCTCTCCTGCGGTGCCTGGCTTTGTGGTCTTCTAATGTGTTAATAGGAATCGAAACGTCCGCCGATTCCGCGGCGGCAACGGCAACTGCAACTGGGGGACTCTGGGGGAGATTGCTCAATTGTTTTTGCTTTTTAGAAAGGCCTATCTGGTGTAGGCTAATTTTTTGCCTAGCTCGTATTGGATTTAATTTAATTTTTGTGCTTTTCATGCTTCGTTAACATATTTTGCTTATAAGGATTTCCCGGCGAGCAGCAAAAAGAAATCACAACTGATCAGTGAACATGCCGCCGCCAGGTAGCTGCCGCTGCTGCGGCTTCATTGTTGCTGCAGGTGCATGTTGCCTCAACAATGCCATAAATTGTGACATTGGCTTTTTTTCTCTGTGCTCTCCCCCTCGCACTCTCTCTATATCTAGATATCTAGATATATAGCATATCCCCAGCCTCGACACAAGAGCAAAAACTTAAGCCTGGCTAATTCTTTTTTGTAGTCCGCAGGCCGCAGCAAGGGGCAGAAAAAAAGCTTAGAACGAGTTTTGGCATTTACGACTCACTCACTCTGCTGTATGCACCACCCCCTTCTGCAGCGGCACTGGCTGCCCCACGCCCCACTAAACCCCCCTTAAAAGCTGCCACTGCCACCGCCGCCGCGTTGGTTTCTTTTTTTTATTTTTTTGACCCGCTCCGTTCTGTTCTTGTCGTTGTCGCTTGCCGCTTGCCGCATTATGTTGCTGCTTAATTGGTTATAAATTAATTAAACGTCGATTAATAATCCGGCTTCTTGTCAGTTAAAGCCGCCGTCGTCGTCGTCGTCGTTGTTGTTGGTTACTTGTAGGTTCTGGGCTTGGGAACAAGAACAGTGCAGTGGTAAGAGCGGGACACTGTAAGAAGTCATGAATAATATATTTAGAATTATTTATTTAATGGTAAACTAAGTAATAATAAGTGAGAAATGGTTAGGTATGGCAGAGAACTAAGAATTATTATGGTAAATATTTTATTTAAATACATTTGTACTGAAATAAGGATTTTATAGAAGGCATACATAGACTCTGAACTTGTTAAAGTGGAGGTAAGTTGGGTTTTTAATAGAAAAAAATATCTAAAATATTATTTTCAAGCTAAAACAATATTTTCTAGCTTTATTTATAAATTTTATAAAATATATAAGTTATGTTCTTGAACTAAATATCGTTGATAATTAAAATTACAATGAAATTTTTGATTAAGTTTGTGTTTAAAATATTATCTTTTCTCTTTAAAGTTTTTTCCAAGCTATTTTAAAATTCTTTCAATATTTTCCCATCTAAATTCTTTCTCTGCATCAACAACAATAACCATGGGCAGTGGCCGAGTACCGTCTTAAGTCTTACCAACACACACACTCGCTCGTGATGAGTTGGCAATAATGAACTTGTTGTTGTCGCCGGCTTGAACTTTGTGTAGAAGCCAGAAGCCAGCAGCAGCAGCAACCTCAACAGCAGCAACAGCAGCAGCAACATCCAGCACAGCAGCAGCAACAAGAACTCATTAATGGGACTAGACACCGCTTTCCGAGTTGGAGTATCGATGACCATTTGGGCGTTTGGGTTCAGCAGCAACTACTGACTGCTGTCAGCAGCAGCCGCTTGTCAACAAAAAGGTTACGGGTTAACAGAAATATGAGAATTTCCCAGCTACCAATTCGATAATTGGAAATGCTTAGATCGCTTGCCATAACTGAAATGTTTGCGCGCCAACAAATTAAAATAAATTAATTATTCAGTGAAAACTCGAACACGAACACTGCCGGCTGCACTAATAAATGAATTGTAAATGAGTCGTGAAAGGAACTAGGGCAGATGATGATCATTATGATGATGATGAAATGGAATGAATGATGCATTTATTTATCAAACAATTTGTTGAGAATCTTGTCGAATTAATTGAATGGGAAATTGGTATTTTTGAAGGGGGTGAGGAAGGAGAGTATTAGAGAATTGCGTGTAAGTAACCAAGAGAGGTGAATATCTATGTAATTATATTTTATTACCGAGGAATTAAAGTAACTGGGTGTAACTAAATATGGCTTTTATTGAGCGAAAAATGCGTTACGCATAATGGTTTTAGAGTCTTTATATCGTTTCTTTTTATTCTCCTTTACTCTCACTTTTTTTCTCTGCTGCCAATCAATTATCTTCACTTGTTTAAAATATAAAAAAATATTTTAGCTCCGTTAAAAGTAATTTTAATTGAATCATTTAATTAGAAAAATTTATTAAGATCTATTAAATTCAATATTAAATATTTATAAAATGTCTGCTAGCTATTATAGCTCTTATTATAATATTTAGTTCATTATTTCAGCTCCCTGTTCCCCTGCCTCACATAAACCCCTCATAATAGACTCTCACTATCTTTTTTTTCGGCCTTCCCAAATTGTTTTCAAACTTTTCCTTCATAAACTTTACATTCCCTTCTGTTCTGACACTGACCCAGAGCACACACCATCACCGGGCCATCCACAGCCACCTGAGGCACCTGAGGCGAGCGTACACTCTAATCTGACAGGTATTTGATTTGATTTACCAAATAGAGAGGGACGGCGAGAGGCCGTGCTAGAGGGAGAGAGAATGCAAATATTTACACCCTATTTGTGGCGAGTATCTGAGTATCTGTGTGTATTTGTAGTTCAGTCGCAGTCACCACTCGAGGCGACATCCAAGTGATGCCTTTTGTTGATCGAGTGCTTGCTACGCACTTCACTCTCTCTCCCGCTCGCTCTCGCTTCCTCTGAATAGCTGCATCTCTCTCGGACAACGGTGAACTGCTACAGATCATCTTTTTGTGTTCCAATGCTACTTTAACGCTCACGAAAAGCGCTTCTCGGCCGTCCCTGCTTTTCTTTTATATTTTTTGTTTTTTGGGGTTTCTGTTTTTTTCGGCTATTTGCTGGGCAGTGGCGATTAAATCACGGTCCAGCCCCGAAGAAGGCCACCGAAGATTTTGTACACGGTGAAAAAATAGAAAGTGTAGAGGGTGATTTATAAGGGATTTATGGATAAAGTCATTAATAAGTACAGCTACTTATTGAGGCCTTAAATCAGTGCGATACAAGCAGGCTTTTCTGAATTTATGTTAATGTACGTGTAATTTCTGTTAATGTTAATGTAATGTTATTGGAACTTCGGCAAGACTTCGGCTCATGTCGTTGAAAAAAGCCGAAGGGATTCAGCACGGGGATCTAGGTGTGGGCAGCCCTGCTTTAATTAAAGGGAACTTAATAAGATAATTAAAAGTCAAAAAGCCGTCTGTTTTATTTTCTCTATTATATACATTTAATTTATTTTTAAATATAAATAGTTTATTATTTTTAATATTTATCTATTAAGTCCATAATTTTTCTCTCTACATAAATTTCCAACTCCACCTCCCTGTCTTTGAGGAGTATCTTTTGTGTGGGCAAGTCAAGTGCCGAATGGCCGAATGCTCTTCAAGCGCTCATTGTTGGCCCATAGACGGGGTCGCGTAATGATCCAGAAAGCGTCGCAATGTCGTCGCCGGCCAAAGCATCTTTCTCACGTTTAGCGCCTGGGCCTAGGCAATGGCCAAAAGCCATTCCGGGCCAGGCTAACAAGTGCCGTAGCCATTCGACACACACACACACATCGAGACTGGCCAAACACACGAGCTGTAAAACGTCAAAATATACGAGCACAGAGCGATTTAAACTGTCAACGCTGCCGTAAACATTGTCAGTTGGAAGTCGAGGGGCCAAAGGGGCCCCTGGCCAAAACTGGAACCATGGAGAGCTCGACTTGGCTACTTGTTGCCTCAAATTTGCTTATGAACAGGCCAAAACAACCGGCCGGCCAGGCGAACTCCACTCCACACTCCACTCCAAGCCAGGCCAGGCCACTCCACGGCACAACAGCTCCCAGCTTCAGCTCCAAACTCTCGTCTAATGTGGCTCGTAAATCCTGGCCGAAAACGGCTGCTAGCCTCGTTTTAGTTTCGGCCCGGCCTGATGGATGTTGTGATGCGAACGGGGCGGCACTTGGCCAGATTTACGCCCCGCAATTAACGTTCTAATCGCCTCAATTTGTTAGGAGCGGCAGCCGGGAAAAGCGGGGAAAGGGGAAGGCACAGGTAGATAATCAGGCCCAAACAACCTACAAGTCAATTGAGAGTGTCAACCTGCTGATACGGCCAACGAGGCTGGTGAAATCCAACAATTAATTCCGGCTTGTGCATAAAATTAGTAGAAATAATCTCTTTGATTCGAGCCGTAAGATGGCCACCGAGCTAATGTGTTTTATGGCCAGATAAGAAGCGTAAATTGTAGTTAATCGGCAAGCGTGTATAATGGATATAAATGGGAGGAAATGGGAGTAAATGATGTAGTTGAGTAATTAAGTTTAGTTTAAGGCTTGTTAGTTGACCTAAAGCATTGCATACTTTCTGGGGGCCTATTATTATATAAATTATTTACATTATGATGTTAAGAAATTAACTTCAATTTTGCAACCTTAATTTTTAGTACAAAGAACCTGGTATGCTTTTATTTATTCTCCAAATATAGGGTACCCCAAAATATATATCCAATCCCCATTTGGATTAATGACCTAATAATTGCATTTAATCGCCAAAAAAAGACTCTCAAACATTAAAAACAACTCACGTTGTTCAATATCTCTTTAGTCATGGCCGCATTCACGTCACCTACTATTTTTCTCCTAATAACTTTTGTTTTTACAATAATCAGAGTAAGTAATTAGCCTGAATGTAAACTCTTTTTTAATGAAAATATTCCAGTTTTCCAGGTGTCACTTTGAGTTCACCAACATTAATTGCACCTCGCTGGACAGAAGCAAACTGGATATAGCTAAATGCTTTCTGAAATCGGTGAACAGGACATACAAATATATGAGTTTCAGGACGAAAATGTACCAGTTTCCAGTCACTGATGTTACGGTAGGGTATCTTCTCTTTGACTTTACTGTAGATACCTTTTTTCACCATCTTTAATTCCCATTTTATAAGGTTTCCGTTCAGGTTCTTAAAAGACTCAATGGCTATAAACCGTTTCTTTTTAACTTTACCGCCGATGGCTGTAAGTTTCTCAAGGGACAGAAGAATCAGATGAAACAATTCTTCTTCGACCTGTATGCTCCCTATTCAAATATAAACCATCCTTGTCCGTATGATGTAAGTTATAGTGAAATCTTTTAGTGGAGAAGTCAAATATTATATTTACAGCACGATGTTTATGTGGAAAAGCTGCCAATAAGCTATCTCAATTCGATACTGACCAATGTTCTTCCCTTTCCTGAAGGACATTACTGCGTACACAGTGTTTATTCTAATTTTAAGATTCCAGTTCTGGATCTTAAGGTCTATGTACACATTTATTAAAATACCTATTAAAATAAAATACTTTTAGCTTACTCTAAACTTAAATAAAAGTATACCCTTTTCCATGATTTTATTCCTCCAAATTTGTGAAAAGTGTATATAATCAACTTTTATTTCCTATCTGTACTAATGACTAAAAATAATCACCAAATTCTAAAAATACTAAAATCAATTTTCTGCGTTCAATACCTACCGAGCCATGGCAGTGTTTAGATCAACATTAGCGACGCTCCTAATAATATTTTTAGCCATTTTAAGAGCTGTCAGTGTAAGTTCCTAAAAAAGCCCTGAGATCATTGCTTCATTTTTTTTTTTCCTACAGGTTCTCTGTGGTTTTGAGTTCACAAACTTCAACTGTACATCCTTGGACAGGACACAATTGGATATAGATGAATGCTTCCTGAAATCTGTGAACAGAACTTACAAATACCTGAGCTTCAGGACAAAAATATATACCTTTCCTGTCACGAATGTAACAGTACGCAAGCTTAACATTTATAATTAAAGTTAGTAAATCCATTTTCTATTACAGCTTCAGGTTCAGGTGTTCAAGAAGCTCAATGGCTATAGACCTTTTCTATTCAACTTCAGCGTCGATGGCTGTAAGTTTCTGAAGGGAAAAAAGAATCAAATGACGCAATTCTTCTTTGAAACATTTGCTTCCTACTCGAACATGCTTCATCCTTGTCCGTACACTGTAAGTTTTTAGTATTTTCTTATAAGAAAACCAAGTATATGAAATTTGTGCTTTAACAGCATGACTTTTACGTGGAAAAGTTGCCAATAAGCCATCTAAATCATTTATTTTCCGACGTACTACCAGCTCCCGAGGGATCTTACCTGATGCATAATATTATTTCTACGCATGGAGTACCAGTCTTGGATGTCAAAGTTTATGTGCATATTTATTGAGAGCTGTATTCCGGCTTAAAAGTTTTATTATATTAATTATGAATAACACTATTTAGCTTTCGTTTGATATTTTGTTGTAAAACTAATTTATTCTTTGGGTAGAGTGAATTTCATCGGTATCCCTAAAAAAATAAAGTAATTACGGTATGTATCTCCATAATTTGTATTTTTTTTTTGATATTTCTATAAGGAAATTATTTACTTATTTTAAGTCATTGCTAATCTCTTCATCAGAACTACATTTATCAAAACATTACTTATTATTACAGTATTAAACGAATATAGGCTCATTTGTACTAATTACCAAAACTAATCACCGAAGTAGGTCCAGCCTTAAAAACCATTTTCTATAACCATTAACTATAGAGCCATGGTCGCGTTTAAATCAGCTTTAGTGATATTAATGCTTACAATAGTGGCAGTAAGTACATAGTACATACATAGTTAACTTAATATAATACTTAACTTAGTTAACTTAATATAAACTCTCTGCAGGTCCACTCCAGGTTTGAGTTCACCAACTTTAAGTGCACTTCCTTCATCAAGACAGAACTAGAGATCGAAAAATGCTTCTTGAAATCTGTCAACCGAACCTACAAATACGCAAGCTTCAAGACAAAAATTCGCAGGTTTCCAGTGACTGATCTGACTGTGGGAAATATTCTTTGCCCTCCTAGAAACATGTGTTGTAATTGAATTATTAATTCTAGGCAGATGTTCAGGTTTTTAAGAGGCTCAATGGCTAGAAGCCATTTCTTTTTAAATATACCCTTGACGGCTGCAAGTTCCTCAAGGGCAAAAGAAACAAGGTCTCGCAATTCTTTTTCGTTCTCATTGCTCCCTATTCAAATATAACCCATCCTCGCCCGTACAATGTAAGTAATCCTCGAATCTTATGCAAAAAAATTAAATTTACATACTCATTTTGTCTTTACAGCACGACGTTTATATAGAGCTGCCCATAAGCTATGTGGACAATATACTGAACACTGTACTGCCGGTTCCTGAAGGATTATTATCTTATACAAAACGTTTATTATAACCACGGCGTGAAGAGATTAGAACTCAAAGTTTATGTGAATATATATTAAAATATAAATATAAATATCATTTCGCTTTTTCTATTTTAATTTTTATATTATTGTTAAATGTATAAAAACATAAGCTTAAGGAGGCTAAATAACTTAATTTTATAACTTCTTCCCTTTCCATTTCTATTACAACAACAAGAACTTTTCGTGAAATTTCTCAGTGGCGCTTCCTACGAAAACGAGTGTTCGGCTTTTAAACTAATAAACGATTATACATTTGACTTACATTTTACGTCTACTGTAAACATGCTGGCGCCATGATGCGGAAAATAATTGCATAGTTTAAGTTTCTATATGCCGATAGGTGGCGCAAGATTATTTGGAAATCATTTAATTAAATGTTAATTTTAGTATTAAATGTTAATTTTATTATTAATTTTAATTTTAGTATTACCTAAAACCAAGATTTATAAGTTATTATTTTTACAAATATTTTTTTAATCAAAAAATCTAGCCAAAATATAAAGTTTTAATTTTACACAGACCAAATTACAAAAAAAAATTAAAGCTAAACAAATATTAATAAAATTCTGTTTTTACAAATGGAAATGCAAAAAAAACAAAATTTTAAAAAATCGTCTACGTGCTGTAAGCAAAACTTCAAACCCCTTTGAAATCCTACTCCCACACACCCACACATAGTTCACACACAAACTCCTTAGCACCCAATTTCGGGGCAATCGACAGGATTCCCCAAACAGAGCATTAACAGCGCCGCTCTGCCCAAACTGTCCATTAATTTCCCGACTTTGCCTTTTGTGGACTCATTGCCGTTAAACAAATAAAAATAAACTAAGCGTAAATACTTAAGAAGAGAATAAATGCCACGAGGAGAGGAGTTGGTCGCTGGTCGTTGCTCGCTTGGTCGTTGGTCGTGGATCCTTTGTCCTGCCAACCAAAGGACAATTGACCTTTCGTCGCTTTCTCATCTCGGCGGGGCTTTCCCTATTTTGGCCTATTCGGTGCGTCTGCATGCGTGTGTGTGTGTGTGCTAAACTTTAAATTGTCCAATGCTACGTGCCCCGCATGCGGAGTTCATAAATCCAAGCGCTAAATGTAAACATCAACAGTTGCGCTGCTCCGTGGCCAGTGCCAGCAACAATAACAACAATAGCAATAGCAACAAGAACACGAACAACGACAACACCAACAATGATGGCAAAAACTTGCAAAGTTCAAACACAAACTAATGCAGCAGCAAAAGCAGGAACAAAAGCCAAGCGAGCCACACCCTCGGCCGCCCACCTTGAGCCGCCCTCGTTGTTCCTCCCCCTGGTTTCCCGCCTTTTTTGGTCAAAGCCACTTTCACCGTTGTTGCTGTTGTTGCTCCTGTTGTTCCTGTTGTTGCTAGTGTCCTTAATGCGCGATAGTCCCCTGTGTGTGTATGTGCACAGAGAAAAAATCCCCAATGTCTTGAAATAATAATAAAAGTAATACTTAAATATAGTTAATCTTAAGAGCATAGTTTAAGGCGCAATTTAAAATGAGTTTGAAAACACTTAAGACGTTTATGTGCACTTGAAACAAAAGGCTGGGAGATTAAATATTAAAAACATTTGTAGTAAAATTTGTAGTTATTATTTGTAAGCCCTATATATAAGTTCTTTATTGTCTGTAAGGTTTGCAATAGTATACATTATGTTATTTATTGTTTATTATCTTATTAGCTTAAATCACAATCAAATGATTTAATATTAAGAAAATCAAATACACTATTTGCATCATAATTGGAGAATTCCCAGATAACCAGGACTCTATTTATTATATTCATTTATTTTATGGAGGGGAAATCAACGGGAATATTGAAAGAATCATAAGCTAATTAAAAGACGATACTCGAGCTCAGATAAAGTGATAAATAATAAAAAGATTAAACAACAAATGTATCAGATAGAATTAATTGTTTCTCCCTATCAGAAACAACTGGAAAATGTTCAACTATTACATGATAACGATTTATATGAAGCAGCTGTGAGACACTACATTTTTACAATTACAATTTATAACTTTATCTCACCCTCAAATATGCGGTATTATTTTTCTCAGTGATAGTGTATATGCATGTATAGGTAGGTGTTAGCTACATGGGCTACTGGCGTGACCAAGAGGAGCAGAGCACACTCCTCTCTGGCAGGTCCAGGCCCTGGCTGCCAAAGGAAAATAAAATAAACTTGAGTTTTGTTTTCGCTCCTCGTATAAGCAATGGCTTAAAGCCTGGCTACCTCCTCTTCGCCCCAACTTAACCCAAAACGCATGTGGCCGGCGGTAATGACCTCCCCACTCACACAGACACTCACAGGGCTTGTTGCACTTGCCAAGGGTTAAGTTCCGATAATTATGGATGCAAAAGTGGAGCACAAAAAACGAAACTGGAAGTGTAAAACAATCCACACAGCAGTGAATGTGTGGCATGCCACACTTAAAGTTGTTTACCTCTTTTTTCGTTCTGCATTTATTCTCCCCGTTGAGTTGGAATTTAATTGGTTTATCTGAAGTTTTTTAAATAAAACTCAAACTGAGAAACATATTTACTTATAAATGCGTGATATATAGTAATTATAAGGGGGAATTATTATAGCCTGATTAAATACTTTAAAAAATATTTTACAATGAAAACAAGGCAACAAATTAACACCCAGCTTATAATTGAAAACTCTTTAATAGACATTCCTGTTTAAATCAGCCAACGATGGACAAAAAAATAAGCGCTATCTAATCTGCAAAGTGAATGGTTTAGATAGACCCCAGTTGTGAAGCTCTGAAGTGGCCAATCGAATGAATTACGACTTTATCTGATCTATAGATAGAGCGTCTGGTACAATTAAATCTATGAGTGCCTTAAATCACGTTGAACAACTGGCTCTGCTAATAAAATTGTTATGAATATTGATTCATTAAGGAAGTCAAGGCTTTCCAGCCTGTGTGCTTACCTGTCTCTGTGTATTAATAAGATACCTTTAACACAAGACTAAACTAAATTTATTTGGCAATTAAAGCCAAATGCTCAATTACTATATGAGGAGATGCCCCGAAATTCATGCAAAATATTGTTTATTTTCCGAATTAAATTACCCAAATTAGACCTTAAACCTTTTTGTAATTTCTGTTTCAATATTACACTTTTCTTTGAGCAAAATGCCTCAAGAGTTTCCCCACCAATTAGTGTAAATGCCATTTTAATTAGATGCTGCTTTTGCTTAAATTTTCTCGGTCACCGCCTTGCAACCTGATATGATTTCCCTTGAATTTCCTGCTGCACTTCGATAATCAAGTTACAGGTGTTTGTATTCCTTCGAGGTAGTAATTCCATTGTTCGCAACTATTCATATTTGTGGATGTGTGTCTGTCTCTGGTTTCGGGGAAACTCCATATCAAATTCCCCTAGGGGCGGGCCAAGGGCAGCGTTAAAAGGAAATCTCCGCCTAATTTAGACAGTGTTTACAGTAAATATGCAAACACACCGCTAAATTGGCGTATAGCAAACAAAAATCGAAGCAACAATAGAGGAGGAGTTCCTGAGTTCTGAAAGGGGGTTTCAGAAGGAAAACAACGGCAAGGACACACGTGTAAATTGAGTACACTTGAACCTGAAGTCGTCGCTCATTGATTGTTGTTCTTATTTCTATTGGCGCTTGACAAATATAAACAATCAAATATTTCACAAAACGACAAAAATGATTGGCCAACCAGAAAAGCGGGGGAAGAGTGTATATCTAACACGGGAAGAAAAAGTCTCAAGTGGTAAGCGATTGGTCAGTAAGTAATTTAAAGGGAAACTTGATCTTAAGTTTTCATAAGATAGTGCTTTATATTTTTTAACTGTAAGTCCTTTTTCCGCTGCTTAACTTTGTGTCATAGCATTAGATATACATATTACATTTTCTACATTTTTGTGGAACAGAAATAGATCTTACTTAGGTTTTAAATCATACTAACAGAATTATAATATATGTATATATAATAATAATAACCTACTAGCAGAATTTTTGTAAATAAATATTTCCGAGTCCGACTTATCATAAAATAATTGAAATTGCCATTTAAAAAGAATAATAAAAATTGAAAATAAATAACCAAAAATATATTATTCAGCTTTTGTATTACATTTATATGTTAATTTTTAGATTCAAAATTTTACTAAAATATTCTCAGCAGTTTTTATAGCTTAAATATATTTTTTTCTAGGCACCCCCGTGGCTGTCCGAGTAGATAATCTTATCGGGCGCGTCTCGTTTCCGGCTTATTAAATTAATTGAAAGGCAAATAGCAAGGAGGCGGCCATGCCATGCCTTGGATTAGACGGAGTATGTGTGCCGGAGTCTATTCTATCAGCGGAGCAGCCTTCGTGTGCCAAAAGCGCTTATCAGTTGCACACCGTCGTCGTCCGTCGGCGGGGAAATGGGAAATACCTGTTGTTGCATTTGCTGCTCGGCGGATGTTGCGTACGATGTTGCTGGTCGCGCCGGCAACATGTTGCTCGCGTGCACGGATTGTGGCGCTCGGGATTGGGGCTCGGCAGCGGTTCGAGTCTGCCATTCGCTGGCCGACTGGCGCCGCTTCTTCTGGCTTTCTGGCGCTGCCTGAGCGATTCAGTTCGCTTCTGTCCTCCGTTCGGCCAACAACACGGCGCGCCTGCTCCGCTCGGTCATCGTCCAGCCACGCTCTGTCACTCGGCCACTGCTCTGCTCCAACTGCAGTTCGGCGTTCGAAAGTGTGCCTCGATCTGCTTCTGCTGCTGCTGCGGCCGCCCAAGTAATCAAACAAATTAACAATCCAAAAACAAAGACAAATACAAAAACAAAAACAAAAGCACCAAAAGCGAGGCTGATATGTATAAATATAAAGTAAACAAAGAGGGAAAACCGGCTCTCGGCTCACGGACGGCTGGGGATTTTGCACAGGGCGACGATCTCGCCGAGAAGAGATCGGACATCGGCGATCGGTGATCGGCGAGGGGCTCGTCCGACTGCATTCTTCTTCTTGCATCACGTGCAGCCGGCTCCGCCAAGCCACGCCTCCTCCGCCCACCCCTCTTTATACTTTCAAGGCGATCTTTGCACGGGAAAAAATTTCTGTAATTTTATTTCGGAATTAATTCAGTGCAGTTTTTATTATTTAATGGGATTATAGATTAAAAAATAAATGAAGAGGTGCTTCTTGAGGCCTAGAAAGAATTTTATTTTCAAATTAATGTTGTTATGAAATTTTAAATATGATAATCAATATTTTTGAAACCATTGCAACCTATTACAGTGAACAAATAACTTAGTTAAGGTTTTAATTAAATGTAAAAATGGGTAATAATCATTTAATACACTAAACAATTTGAAATCTTATTTCTATGCTCTTTTCTTTTTAAAATAATGTAAAATAAAGCTTGAATGATTTGCTTGAGCTATATCAAATTAAACGAGAAAGAAAGCTAACTTCGGTAAACCGAAGTTGGTATACCCTTGCAGTCTGCAATTGGATCATTGAAAATCGAACCATTTTAGTAATGTTGAAAAAACATCGAATTTTGTACATTTTACATTTTACATGTAGAATTTTACATTTTCATATAAATGGACCGATCGCTTCTATGGCAGCTATATGATATAATAGACCGATCTTAATGAAATTAAAACCGTAATTCTAGAACCTTAAAAAAATGCTATATCTCAAAATTTATAGAAATTCGTTGAAAAACAGAGAAGTTAAATTTTTTTTTATATTAATTTCGCCATCATTCCTATGGCAGCTATAGGATATAGTGGTCCGATTTCGGTCGTTCCGACATATATACTGCGTGCTAAAGAAAGAAGACTATGCAGAAAATTTCACCTCGATAGCTCAAAAACTGAGAGACTAGTTCGCGTAGAAACCGACAGACGGACAGACGGACAGACGGACAGACGGACAGACGGACAGACAGACGGACATGGCTAGATCGACTCGGCTGGTGATGCTGATCAAGAATATATATACTTTATGGGGTCGGAGATGCCTCCTTCACTGCGTTGCAAACATCTGGTCAAAATTATAATACCCTCTGCAAGGGTATAACAACCAAGGATAACTCTAGTTTACTTACATAACTATACTCTTTAGTATACATAATATTGAATAATTTGTATCTTTAAAACAAAATTCAATTACATTAAATTATTTTTCCCTTTAATAGATTTCCCTTTTAAATACAATTCCCTTTTATACCTTAGTTTAATCCCGCTCAAAATATTCAACAAATTATATTATTCGCTCTTGTTTTGTTTTCCCTTTTGAGCACCTGGCAAAACCCCCTCTCATTTCTCTCTGTGTGACTTTCTGAGCAGAATTTGCTTTCTGAAAATTTGCCAGTTTACAGTTGTTCTTGGCGGGCAGGGTGTTCCGTTCCGTTTGTTAAGTGTTTTGTTTTCGTTACTCAATTGAGCGACTTCAGAGCGGCCGCGGCGACAAAGAAAAAGGAAAACAACCTGAGAAAGCCGCGTATATTGACGCAATGATTGTCCCTTGGTGGCGATTTAAATTCTAAATGGGAAAAATGTACATAAAGTGTGGAAAGTGGACTGATGTGGCGGTTACATGTCGCTAATTAAGAGTCCGAGCAAATGCAAATGTGCAAAGTGTAACACGTAGTTACTTAAATTTCTCACTCTATTTACCCAATTTGTATTGTTTATCTGATTTTTTTTTCTGTTTTCTTTTTTTTCTAAAAACCCTGACCTGAGCCAACCCAGAGAGCGATGCTCATATTTTGCTTCAATCACTCGAACATAAACAAATTCCCGAGTAAAAGTTGAGAGGCATTCGAAAAGTGTTTGTGCCCGTGTGTTTGTTTGCATATCGTTTATTTATAGGCCTTAAATGTATCTGGCCGAGAACTGTGAATGCTCAATATTTGTTTGCACATTTACATATGGCAAATAATCGCAAAATAATAACATAAATGGCCACAAAACATAATCAAAGCCAGCCACAGTTTACCTGGTCAAATGAATGCACATGAAAATCGACGGCAATTTGAATGAGTTTTTTCTTGTAATTTGCTCTTGTGTTTATCTCTTTTAATGTCTATGCAAATGTGTGTGGGAAGCAAACAGCAAAGAGGGAGCATAAAGAGTGTGGTAAGAGGAGAAAACTGGGGTGAAGGAGGAGGAGGAGGAGGGAAAAATCGGGCCTATCAATAATGAGAGTGCATTTGCAGAGTCTCTGTTATAATTAAATAAACATTATTTGTTGGCTCTGAAAGGCTTCATTGGCTTGTGGAAAAATGTGATTGGGTGCCAGTTTTAATCACTTTAAAAATGATAATTTATTTTCGGAATTTTATTAACATTAAATGTTAGTTATTTTACATAGTTTGAGAGTATTCGTAATATGTATAGTGTTGCATTTCTTTTAATAATTGCCTTATCTCATTTAAAAGTAATAAACAAATATTTTAAGTATTCCCAGAAAAGCTTTTCATATTTTAATATTATGCTGGAATTTGTTAAATGAAATTAATATAATAACAAAATAAAAAAAAGGGTTTAAAAAAGTATTTAATATTATTTTAATTATTTTTCTATTAAAATTGAAGACATCGGACTTTAAATACAAGTTTTAAGCTTCCCATACAGTCTCAGACGCATTAAATAATTATTTTAAAAATGATAAAATCACATCTACTAACTCCAAGTTCCATTATCCGGTTTTCTCGCCTGGTCCCAACTCAAACAATTATATTTTCCTCACTGTTTTGGTTTTGGCTTCGAGCAACCCACGCAATTGTTCCCAAAACTATACTTTGACCTGTCCACGCCACATTTGCAACGATAATTGGCAAGAATGAAAGGTAAAAATAAAAGCACCCACGGCCAGGAGAAAATATTAGAAGGAATCCCAAGTGAAGCAGAGAAAAACAAAACAGAACAAGAAAAGCCAACACGAAATGAAAAGACACTGAAAAGACAGCCTCTGACGTTTTCCTTTCGCTTTTCTCTTCGACGACAGATTATTTTTAGATCAATTTTTCTGTCGCTCGGTCGTGATTTGCTGTTTTTCGAATTTCGTATTTTTCGCAGCTTTTATTTGTCAGCAGAGAAATGCTTTTACTGCGTCTCGATCGGGGCAATAAATAAATAAATAAACACAGAAGCAGACCCTGTATCGAGCCTGATATGAATCAGTCGAAGCCTATAATTTGCCATAAAAACATTTGCATTTTGTAATTATCAATGTTTTAATTTTTTCCTCTAATGATTTATTGTTCTAACCAAACCAGTTTCCGTGACGTCGCCCGAAAAGTAAATGCACTTAGCTGCCTTTGCTAAAAACAATTGCATTGTTGACTAAAAATCGGAGAAGGACAGCGAATGAGAATGCATCAAAGCTGGAATTGGAATTTCCACTGGAGCTGGAGCTGGTCTCTGCTGATTTTCTCGGGTGAGTGTCTGCGGAGGATTTCCGAAGAGGTTATCTGACCCGATCTGTCCGAGTTTCTGCCTGCCAAAAGCGAAGCAAAGTTTGGGCGGAAAAATTTATGAAATGCCAATTTCACTTACGTTTAACTTTATTACCCCTGACGCACATTTGCAACTTTGTTGCAACTGCTCTCGGAGTTCCTGGTCCTGGCCAAGAGTCTCAGATTGCCTTTTAGCTTTCAGCTCGAGCACTATTTCAATGTTTCTGTTTGTTTGTTTATTTGTCTCTCACCCACGCTCCTCCACATCCATTCTGTGCTGCGTTCTCCCGTCGCCGGTCTCCGATTTCCAGCCCTGCTCCTGTCGGTGGCTAGCTCGCAGGAATGCGGCCAGGAGGAGTTCACCAAGTGCTCCGAACCACTTGATATGCTGCATTTAACGTCGGAGTTCTCGATTGGCCCGGCCAAGAAGGAGGAACTGGACAAACTTTGTCAGTAAGTGGCCCACGCAAAAAAGTCCCCCGTCGATCCGAACCCAATTCCCAATACCCATCACAATCCCCGAACTATTTGGATATAGTAAACCAATGTTCAATGATCGAGTTCTTTATTCCTATAAGAGCACAAACATATGTTAAATAAATGCAAGTATAGACGCTTTCTAGTCGCTGATGTATTTATGCATATATATTCTTGCGATGTCATGAACTGTTTCAACAAACTTAATTGTCATGGTTTTTTGCAATTCTATTTTTGACTTGCAAACACAGCATTTGCTTTTAAAATTGCTCATTTTCAACTATTTTATATTCAATTAGTCTTTTTTGATTCGGTAACAATATTATTTTAAACAAATTGTAAGGGAAAGGAAATTTTTAAATTCCCACAAGGGAGATAACGTCATTTAACAAGAAGATTAAATAATAAATAATAATGCAAAGGAGTGAGAATTTATGGGATTTACTTTTCCAAATTAGAAACGAATATAATAAATAAAATCCCTCAAATATGTATTTTTTCCTTCAAACATTTTCTTATATATTTATTTATTTATTTAATTTAATTTCCATTAAATTTCCTAGCGAGCTTCGCAAGGGTGTAAGGTGCATCCAGAGCTACACTCGCCGTTGCATGGATCTGCAGCAGCGGAACCAGTTCAACAAGCTCTACCATGGAACAAACCAGTTCATTAGGGATTTGTGCAACAAGGGCGAGTTCCAGGATGAGTACCTGAAGCACGTGCCCTGCTCCGAGATGGCCAAGAAGGAGTTCGAGGTGTGCGCCAATCGCTACAAGGAGACCATGGTCTTCCTGAAGCCAAATAAGAACCAGGAGAATGCGGAGAATGGGACATTTAATGAGAATATTAAAACTATTTGTTGGTGAGTGAGACAAAATATTAAAAATTTTTATTTTATTTCTTGTAAGCTCTAAAATAAATTAAAAGGAAGCAATACTCTTAGGAATACTCCTAGAATATATTATTTTGTTTTAACCAAACCTTGTAGCTCAATCAACGAACTTGTGGACTGCTCGGAGGAGGCAGCCCGTAAAATCTGCGGCAACGAGGCGGCCAAGTTCACGCGAGAACTGGTCGACAAGTACGCCAACAGCCTGACCAAGGTGAGTCGTCAGAGGATGCCACCTAACCCACAGATTCTGATTACCTATCTCCGGCAGATCTACTGCGAGGACTTCACCCGAAATCCGGGCATCTGTCGGGATGGCGAAGGCAATGGCTCCCCTCCATTTGGAAAGATCAGCTTGAGCTTTCTGCTGACAGGGACTCTGGTCGCAGTGCTGGCCAGCAGCAGAGGCCACAGATAGAGGGCGGAACCACAGCTAAGTGCACAAATCTAGAACCAGTCTTACCAAACGGGACAGCCGCAGAAGAATAAGGAGAAATAGTTAAGGTTTCCCCCAAGTCACACCGAATGAATTCCACACGCTGTTGCATACTTTTGGCAGTCAGTCTAGGCCACACGAGTCCTTGGAGAGAAGTCCCCCCTCCCGCAAAAAAAAAGGAGTAAGCTACACAGAAAAGTAAATGTTAAGTATGCTATGTATACCAGTATGCATATATATAGATATATATGTTTATATATATGGAGGGAGTCGGAGGAGAGCTAAGATCGTACATATACGGTTATGAATGTTACTATATAAAGGATATAGGCTAGCTAGTTAGAATCAGTGTTGAGTGTGGCAGGCAGTTAGTTGTTGTTGGCCTTACTTTCCAATCGTCGATCGTGCAATACTAGAGTTTCGTTGAGTTTGTTGCAGTTGTCCAGGCTTTAAGTGTAGGCATATTTTTAGTAAGTAATACTCTCCTAGGTTCCCCCCCGAAATCGTTGTTAGCTGAAGCTCTTCCCACCATTTTTCCATTTTCTGAAAGTCAAAAATAAACACCTCCCCGCGCACAGGAAACACACACTCCCGAGTGTATTTGCTCACATATCGGCAATAACTTTACACAAAACGAAAGTGCATTTCTACGAATCAGAGGATTTTATAGATTATTTATAAACTTATTTAGTGGATAGCGTATATTTATTTCACACACTGTAAATACCTTTAAATATACTTATATGCAAATTAATAATGCTATAAAGCGTTTGGAAGTATACATATATACATATAAATAAATATTAGTTTAACTTAAATACACACACACTCTCTCACACACAAACACACACCTTCTTACAAAAAACTGTGAATATATATTATGATTAAAGAGTAACATTTATTTTAAGTAAAACACACACATGCATATGCAAGAAAAAACAATAAAAAAACGAGAAAATAAATTAATGCAAAAAAGAGTGTGAGAAAAGCGGAGAAGCAAAGGAAAAACGAGCCAAAAGGGGAGGGTTTACTGTGAAGACCGAAACATGGATTGCCCTGATAATTCAGATAAGTATAAATGTTTTTATTGGTAGTACCGGTAATATTATGTTTGCATTTTATTTTAAGGATATAGGGAGCTTTTGAGACATTTCTTAAGGTTTTATTTGAAAAGAATTCCAGTTAAAGTTTATCTAAATACATTTAATTACAATGTTAAAATATTAAGCGACCTTTATTCAACTAGAAAAATAGTATCCTATTTTTTTTAATATTAACTTTCCTTTAAATGGTATTTAAAGCGAATAATTTTTAATGTGAAGACAGACGTGTTTAAATTTATTTATCCAAGAAATGGTATTCATTGTCCCATTCTGTGATAATTAAATATAAACGATACCATCAATCAAAAGTTAAATTTAAACAAATATATAAGCAGTCAAAGTTAATCGCTCTTTATATTCGTACATTTATCTATAATTTAAATCCCTTAAAAATGTAAGTTCCCATTTCTATAAAATCCAAAGGAACCCAACTCACCGAACCCTTTCGATAGAGTATAAAAAGCGAACGAGTGCCGTGCCAAAAATGCTTTTTACTGCAGGATAAAACCGAGCGCAGCCAAAAAGTATGCAACGCTCTGCGTCCCGGCGCCCAAAAGTATGCTGCGCAAATATGCCAGCACTCTGGGCGAAGGGGAAAAACCGAACGGGCGGTGGGCCACTAGAAGGGTTTGCCAGGACGCGTGGAGAACGCGGCGGTGACCTGCTGCACCGAGGCTGGCCATAATTTATGTTTATGTGGTGCGTTCATTAGACTAGCAGCGAGGACGACGGCGACGACGACGACGACGGTTGACTTCTCGCCTGGCAGCTAATTTATAAGGTCGGCACACGACTCAAGGACACGTACGTACAAGGATATGCGGCCGCCGGGGTGAATAGTGGCTGGTGGCACTCGGGTGCAATAATTACAGTTATCATACTTGGCCAGCGACCTGAATTTGCGTTTGACATTCGCAATCTTGGCCGGACATTGATTTGGTCTGGATTTGGCCTATGAAATGTGAGCGGTTAACTGGCTCAAGTCAGCTGTTAACAAATTAAACTAGGCTAAGCATCAGGGGCAGATTAAATCGGAATAAATTTATTATGACTTTTGGGTAATTTTTAAGGGATTAAATATTACTTGCTCTGCTTGTTTTATTTTAAATTCAAGTTGCAGTTCTTATATTTCCTAATTAAGTTTTAAACTAAATTAAATTATTAACTTGGGGATATTATCTCTCATTTAATAAAATGTCTTACAAAGTCGGGGATTACGTAAATCTCCATCAAGCTTTATTCACATTACTCCCTTACAAACTTTATGGGTTCAAATAGAATTGTAAAATTGGGATCTTCTTCTAATCTCGAATAGAGTTCTTCAAATTTAATTTCACAATGAATTATTTGCTGGCTGAGCTCTAGGAATAAGCATCCTTTGAAGGCTTCCCCTTTGACTTCAGAGCATTTTCTGTCAATAAATATATATATTGGCCTGACATTTGCGAGCATCTTTTGCAATCACATCTCGGAATTGCATTTTATGAGAGGCAATGCGAGGCATTTTCGGACTGTGGACCAAATGCTTAACAAATCAATAACCGAGTTAAGAGGGGACACAGTCGAGCTGGGGACACAGGTACAGGAGCATCTCGATTGCAGCTCAAATATTTACGTTTCCATTTAGAGTGGGTGAAGCCAGGAAGTGGAAGTGGAAGTGCAGCAGGCTCACGGCTCCCAAGAGTCATTTTCAACTTCATTTGTTGTGCAAATAGGCGAAATGCATTGCCATCGCTCTCCTCTTTCCTTTCCGAATTAATTCAAAGTCATATTTTGCAGCTTGAGCAAAAGCTCTTTGCCTTTTATTTATTTATATTTCCTTTTTTTTTAGTTCTTAATTAATTGAAAATATCTTGTGTGGGTTCCGTGCCGGAATGGCTGGATGGCAAACAAATTGACAGCCAGTTGCAGCTTCTATTCAAATGGGAGGTGTCGAGTGGCATTCAGGGCAATTCCCTTCCGATTTCCACTTCTCCGAGTCCAATTTTCATTCAGTTTTCATTCATGGCACCACCTCCCCCCCCCCCCACATCCTTCGTCCCTGGCGGTATCCCGGCAGCTCTTTCACTCATGTTTAATCCTCTTTAAGCGGCAACAGAACGATTACATTTTGATTTTTTTTCTCCTCTATTTTATTTTTTTATCCTTTCGGTGGCCGTTTCGCTTTTGCTTTTATTTGCACATTTCCGCTGCGACTAATCTGCAATTATGTTTTACATAAAAATCCTATCACATCCCCATACAACAGCGCGAGCGGATGAAAGTTTTCAGCAACTTTTGTCCAAGCTTGATTGTTTTGCCTGCTGAGATAGTTGAGAAATACAAATATTAAACAACTGCTAACAATAACAGGAAGCAGCCGGCAGGGACACCATCACCATTCAGAGACAACGCTGTGAATTAACGCCGGAAGCTTTGCCTGGGCCAACGTTGCGTATGCGTATTAAATTCTTTGTTTACATCAAATCAAAGCGATAGGAAATCACAGAGAGCTGGGCAAAATGAATAGGTGCTAATGTATTGGAAATATACATTTTTTTTAAATAAATATTAGACATGTTTTGCTTTAATAAAAAAGGGAGAGTTTGGGTTTAATTTTATTTTACAAAAAATGCTTTGAAAGATACAAATTACATAAGCAGTTATTATTGAAAAAAGGGAGAGTTTATGAGTACTAAAAAATGAACAAATATTAATAGAACAAAGAGCTTTAAAATAATTGAATTACATAACCCTCATAAACATAATCATAATAAAATGGGAATATTAATAAAAATGGAATACAATACCCTTTTTTTTTAGTAAATAACAATATAAATATAAATAAATCAGAGATGGGAAAAAATGCAACAATTAACTATACAATGTTGTAGTAATTAATTGCTTTGTGTAGTGGGGCTTCAAAGTTGAAATGTCGAGAGACTCACACCGCACGACTAATTAAATCCGCCTAATTATGCCTTCCCATGCCAGGAAGCAAGGTCGAGTCAAAACGCAAGCAAATATATCTATTACTAATCTGCATGTTAATTACGAACCATTAAACTAAACTGAAATAACAATGGCGCAACTATTAACAGATCTGGGATCAACAGTTGAACTGCCACGCAATTAGGCTAAGAACCTGCTTTTTGGTGAGTGTGAGTGCTAGCCAACCTGCTAAGCTACTAAGCATATTTAATAACTGCGGCGGAGCTCAAGAGCTCGGAGATGGATATCCGAATGTGAATCCCAAACCCTCTATGAATGCCCGATGCATTTGGAAGCATTTACGTGCTGCTGCTGCTGCTGCCGGACCCACATCATATTCACTTTGAGTTATTTTCGTTTCTATTTCAATTGCAAGTCACTTGGAGAGATTAAATGGGTAGTCCGGCCCCTTGACCCCATCCTTTTCTGGGTTTCTGGGAGCTCTGCTCTGGCCCTGACTCTGGCCCAACCTGATGGCCATAAATGCGCTTGTGGTTGATAGGTGGTTGGCTCCCAGGTGGATGAGAGGGTGGTGGCTATGTCAGCTGTTGGCCAGCTGCCTCGGCTTTCGAATGCATTTCGTACACGATAATCATGTTGGTGGCTGGATGCAACTTGCAACTTGCATCTGCAGCATAGCATGCGTTGCATTTGCAATTCCTGGCTGGCCATCCTGCCTGGATGGCCGTGGCCAATGGTCGATGGGCCTGTCTGAGCTGAGGCCTGCTGTGGCTTGTCGTGGTGTGGTTTATGGCAACATCTTGTCCAATTTATTACCACTTTCATTTGGTAGCATAATAGGCAATGCACTCGCACGCACACACAGAAGTTACACGGAGCAAAAGGGTTGCATATTGTGTACTTAAGACGAAATTTCTGGCTTAGAGAACTTGGCAAAAATAGTTAATTCATATATTAATTTAGATGATATTTTAAATCACGAGTAACCTACTTTTTGTGGAGTTATTAATAGGATGTTAATCCTACATTTTTTTAGGCCTTAGTATTTTTTAATTTTTCTACTTTTCTCTCTCTGCACCGAACGCACTTGTGGCCAATGTTGCCGGGCCTGCCAGCGCACACATATATCTATAACACGTAGCACTCAAAAATACTCAAACATTGAAATTGGAGTTCTAGTTTTTGGTTCTCGTCTCGTTTCTGCTTCATCAGTTACATGCTTTGAATAATTCAAGCGTATTTTAGGCCTTTGCCGGGCGAAATTTATTTCCCTCTTCCGTTAACCCCTGGATAAACCCCATTCTTATGCTGCTGCGGCTGCTGCATTGTACAGACGGCCTCTGTCTGGCTGAAAAAGTTATTAAATTATTTTAAAATCATCAAAAACTATCGTTCTTGTAAGCCACAAAGGCCCAGGCTGCTGCGTGTTTTCTTGAAAAACACATCAAATTTAACACTTTGTGCTGGAATTGTTGAGAAACTGCAATTATTGCATATTAAGCGTGCGGGATTAGCATAATTCAGCGAGACTAAGTTCAAAAGACTCTTGGCTGCTGTGCCCACATAATACGTATACGTATCCGCGCTCCTCTGACACCACACGTTACGTATACGCAATGCTTGACGCCAGCCATTTGTGCTGCATATCCCCAGGCGCAGATGGCAAAAAATAGTAGGAGAGACGAGGCACAGATTTCCCGTACTCCGTGGGACAGTGGCTTACATTCACACATTAGAGGGGGGAAAAAATAAAATAAATAGAGAGTAAATAATATTTTTGTGATAGTGTTATTTTGCATAGAATATTTTAAGTAGTTTAAATCCGATTTCATTATAGAAAATTTGGGATTAAAAGCTTTGCTTAAATTTATATAAAATATTAATAAGTTTTTGATTACTTTAACAATTTAAAATGCTAAAATAAAGAGTAAAGCAATAGAGTCCAAGTTATTTATTATATTTTTTTCAAATAACATAGAAAAACGATTCTAAACAATGTTGAAATTAATTAATTAATATCATGGCTTAGTTGCTTAACTAAAATTCACCATATTTTCCCCCATTCATGCCACTGTGTGGCGCCTGCTGAAAAACACCACTCAAGTGTTGAACGCAGCCACCAACACTCTCCGCTCCGCACCCCTTTTTGTGTCTTTTGTGGCCTTTCGCTGTTTGTCAACAGCAGCAGAGGCAGTGGCAGTGGCAGCAGCCAACACTTGAGGGGGCGTGTCAGGCGTGTAGGCGCTTTTTAATTGCACTGAAAACAAAACTAACAGCTAAACACTTGTTGGCCGCCTGGCTGCCTTCCAGCTAGTAGTTGTCGCGTGGCAAGTGGCAAGTGGAGAGTAGAAAGTAGAGAGTGGCGGGGTGTCATCAAAACCCTCCAAATGGCAAAAACAGTGCCGCCGCCGCCGGCGCCTCTGGCAATTGCTGATGTTGCTCCTGTTACTGCAACTGCAACTGCCTTTGATTGTGCACCATAACTGCGAGGCAGTGGCAGCTCCCAATGTACCGCCATTGTGTCGCTTGTGAAGTTTTCGCTTTGATCGCATTGTAACATTTTGCGACAGTTTTAGATTGTAATGGGCTCCACGGGAGGAATGGCAGTGCGAATAAGAATAGGGCAGTCTGAATTGGATCACAGATTGCAAAGTAAAGGCGGTAATAAAGGCTCAAGTTCGCAAATTGATGGTAATTTAAGTCAGCCAAATGTACAGAAATTCCATAAGTTAATGAACTAATTTTCATTCAAAAGCTAACAAGAAAAATAACATAAATAAATCACATTTTTAAGCTTTAATTGGTATATTTTCGACTAATAAAATCAACTAATTTAATCAAAGCCAAGCTAAACAAAACATTTATAAACATACATATTTTCTTTGTTGCCACAACAATGGCTTGCATAAATTATGTGTCTCTGAAATTTTCACACATTTATTGATATTTTAAAATCAAACCAAGTTAACAATCACATAAGGTTTTGTTGCCTATTTTGATTGACCTGCTCTCTCCCTCATATGATTGCCACATTTAATTAGCCGATTCGATAAGATAATGGAGTTAATTTTCAATTTGGGCCTTTTCAGTGCGAAAACTCTCGGCCATGTAGTTCGATTTATTGTGCGCTTCGTTTGGGGCAACATGTTTAATTAACGAACACAATGGAGGCCAGCGACAACACGAGTTTGTCACTGACGTTCGGTGAAATTTCTGACTCTCTGGTGACATTTGAAAAGTTTAAAATAATATAATTTTCAACGCTATATGGCAAACTAACAAGTTCGACTCGAGAGTCGAACAGGGGTTGGGTTTTAGGGCATGTTTTGGGGGTGTTTCCGGGGGTATTTTCGGGGAGTTTGTCTTAGCTAACTTTTCGCCCAGGAAAGGAGAAACTTTTTCGGCTGCACTGTTGCACCCTCACACACACACACACACACACGAGGATCTATTGTAAAATATGTAAGAAAGTTTCCTTAGCTTGGCTGGGAAAACGCTGCGTTTTTGGGAAAAGCTTCAGCAGCAGCACCAGCAGAAGCAGCAGCATCGACGTTGTCTTTGGGGAAATTAAACATTTTCTATTTGAAAACTTTGCCGTGTGAGTGGGATTTTCACGGGGTTGGTGGGTGGCTTTGCCCCGGGTTCAAGAGCAACAGTTGCCTTTTGAACTGTTTCGGGTCACACTTTTGCATTACATTAGTCCCCTTTGTTCCACCAACAATTGCGGAAGTCATAATTTTTCCGCAGTTTTCTTGGTTTTGGTTCTTGTGACAAATTTAGCAGCAAATTGCCGGCAGATTTCGCCCAGCCAGAAACTTTAGTTTGAGCATTCCAGCACCGACGATGAATGGTTGTTGCTGCTGATGCTGGAGCGGGTGTGTGCCATCGAGTTTGTGTCCGGGTTTTCGGATCGAAATGTCAAGCGGCTTGCTGTCATAGGTGTTGAATATTTAATGCGCCGACGCCGATGGCAACACGAGCACTACACTGGAAAAATTGTAACTAAAAAAATTGAGAGTATATTCAATGATTTTGATATTCTAGATAAATTATAAATTTCTCTAAGCCTTTATTAAAAACAAATGATTTATAAACAACTATAAAGCACCGTGAAATAAACCAAATATACCCGAGACAGCAACCATTGAGACGAGCGAGTAAGCGACAAGAAAATGAACGACGAGAAGAAGTGCAAACAAATCAACGAGTAAAATCGACGAGTTTAAGAACAAAAGCAGGAAAACAATGACTATTTAACTTGCTTAATTTTTTAATATAATATTTTTTAGATACTAAAATAAAACGAATAAAGACTCCATTTAAATCGAACTTTTAACGATCCACAGATAGCTCTTTTGCTAGGGATTATCCTGCAAATATAATTGCCTAATTATAACTATTTTTATATCAGATAATTTAATATTTTTCGCCGTGCAAAAAAGAAGAGGAGCATCCCCAGCACAGCGATTCAGACAAGTGCACCCAAAGTGCATGCAAATATTTTTGTCAACGATTGTTTTGCCGGGGTTCCCTCGATTCCGAATGGCGAGCTGTGACTGCAACTGTTGGCGGAAAATAAAGGCGGGCGGGCGGCAGTGGCGTTGGAAAAACCCCAGGAAAAGCGGGTCAGGGAAAAAGGGTACAAGGTCCCCCATAGTTGTTGTTGTTGTCAACGGTTTGAGTAATTGTCGCTGGTGTGAAAACTGGCAACGATGCCGAGCTGCAAAAAGGATTTACTGGGTTATGTATGAGCCAAAGGCTGATTGAGATGAAGGAGCAGCTGGATCGAGCTCTAAAATGGCCATCGATGGACGTCTATGGCATCAGTGATGTTGCCAAAAACTGAAATAATCATTATGTACGCGACAAAACTTCCGAACTGGCAATAATGTGAAGGAAAAAATAAATTAACTATATACTCTGTAATAAATAATATAATTTGACTTAAAATTTATACTTTTGAAGAACAATATAATTAATCTTTGACCGAAAACACATTTGTATCTCACTAAAGCATTAATGAAAGCTCTTGCCTGATTCATCTCAAATAAAATCAATTAAATCGAGCTAAAAAGCAACGCACAAAATAATTATTTGATTACAAAAAGCGCCAGCCAGATGATTTTTTACCGCAGGTCGACACGAAAAAAAACCTAGTTGCAGTGGGGAAAATTGAAAACACCAATGACGGCGGAAAAAGCGTGATAAAAACGCGACAACCCAAAATGATTTTCACATTGATGAAAATTAAATGCGAGTCCAGGGCAAACCGATGCGATGTGCTGCATCTGTTGGGGCATTATCAAATAATTCAGTTGTAATCTATTTTAATCCGCCAGGATGGCCGCCGAGAACGCCCCCACTTGACATGGCGAACCATCAAAGTGTTTGTTTGCTTGACCCCACAACCAGCTAGCCAGCCAGCCATCCAGCCAGCTATGAATGTATTTATTTCGACATTTTGCTAAACATTCAGCAGATTTAAATTCGCATTCATGTAAAATCGCATAAATACACACACACAAAATAGCAATATCGAATGATGGAAATGTCCAGAGATATATTTCAGTCACACACAAATTTTTTCGCTGCGTGAGAATTATTCAAATGATTTAAGCGGCTTAGTGTAATGGCTGGTGAGATTTGGTTGGAAAATCGAAGTGAAAAGCGGCTCTAACCGAAAAAGAATCTATGAGGTCGCTTAAAATATGCAATATAATTTGGCAATATGGATTAACAACTTCACAAAAATAGCCAATGAATTAACAATTGTTTGAAAAGTATTACTATTTGTGTTTATAACCAAAAATAGCCAGAGGAAATTCATATTTGCATGTTTATTCCACTATAAACTTATTTTATTAACTCAAAAATTAAACTTAAATGTGTCTCTTTGAGTATATTAGTAAATTTTGACTGGTGAAACAGTTATGCCAGGTTGGGCAGCAGCCAGAGGTAAAATTTTAGATTTAATTATAAATAATTAGGACTCCAAATGAAGGCATTCCAACTGCAGAAACCAAAAAGTTGCATTTGTTTCTCTAAATTATTAGCATTCATTAGCAGATAAAATAACAACAAAGTTGCTCTTTCATAATAGAGAAAAATTAAAACTTATTACTTGCTGTTATTGATGGCTTTGTTGATAAATAGCAAAAGGCCTCGGACTTCATCAGACGTTCCTTGTAAAAACCCCGCTTTTAGTAGAAAAGTTAGTTCAAAGAAAATGTTTCAGTCTCTTCTCCTGCTTCAGTTGGTGGCTCTGCCTGTGCTGGTCCTGGGAGATCAAAGGATCATAGGTGGCTCCTCTGTAAAAATTACAGCTCTTCCCTGGCAAGTGGTAATCGAAACCAATCGATGACTTTCGAGGGGAGAGTGCTGCGGGGCCATCTACTCCTTGAAGTACATCCTGACGGCCGCCAGTTGTCTGAATGATTATGGAACCGCGTAAATTAAGGTACGAGTGGGCACCAGTAGGCGAGGCGCCGAAGGACTTGTGGCTGGAGTCTGTGCCAAGAAGATCCATGGCCAGTACGCCAGCAATAGATTCGACAACAACTGGGCCCTCTTGCTCCTGTGTGAACCCCTCACAGCCTCCGAAAGTGTGGCGGCCATCCCGTTGACCGACCAAGAGCCGGGAGATCATGCAGCATCCACCGTCGCTGGTTGGGGGGCCAGGCAAGACGGGCTTATCCCAAATCAACCGCAGGAGCTGGACAGCATAGAGATGAAGGTTCACAACCGAAAGGAGTGTGCTTCCGACTGGAGATGGGACTTCTGGATGTCGGGAGTCACCGAGCTGACCATCTGCACGCGGGCGGAGGGCAAGGGAGCCTGCACCTCCGATACGGTAGCTCCCTTGGTCGTTGACAGCAAGCTCGTGGGCATCTTGTCTAAGCCAGGTTGCTCCGGCAAGCCCGAAGATCTACGAACGGGCCAACACTGGAATCAAAAAATTAATATTTTTTAATAAAATTGTATACCTTAACTCTTTTTAGTATATTTATTAAACACTATTAACTGCATTATTGCATTTAAAAAAATCAATTCGGCTTACTTGAACAAACTTATGGATCTTTAGCGGAGAGAATCACAAATCGATTTCCCATCTGTCACTCTCTAAAGTTACTCCATAAATAGAAGAGGCAATGCAAGCAATTCCCCAAAGAATGTTCCAACCAACAACCTTCATATTTCTTGTGGCAATCCTGGCCTGGTCAGCGAATGGCCAAATCGAAAATTGTGGCATCATTGGCCAACCTGTGCAGATCAAGAAGGCGCCGTATCTGGTTTCCGTTCTTAAAGACAATGAACACGTCTGCTCTGGGGTTATCTACACCGATAAGTTCATACTCACGGCCGCGGAGTGTGTAAAAAACCTGGCGATATCGGACCTCAAGGTGCACGCGTTTAGTGCCATTCGTAACGCGGGAGGATCGGTGGAGCCAGTCTGCAAGCGGCTAATCCACGGCCAGGCCAGCAAGAAGACCTATGACAGCAACTTGGCTCTGTTGGAGCTGTGCGACCCCTTGCCGCTTACCGACGGTTTCAGGGCAATCAAGGCGGTTGACCGAGCGCCCGATGAGGGCACAAAGGTCGCCGTCTTCGGCTGGGGTTCCATCGGCTTTTGGGGCAAGTTAACCAAACGGTGCTGGGCCGAGAGTTCTTCGGTTCTGCGCCAGGCCGATGTCCAGATCTACAATGTGGCAAGCTGTGCGGCCGATCGAAGGGGATGGTACCAACCGTGGGGCAAGGGCGTCACCGAGCTTAACATCTGCACCAGCAAGCCGGACAAGCTCTGCTCCTACGACATGGGCTCGCCGCTGGTCAAGCAGGAAGAGGAGGGTGAGGACAGACTGGTG
>VNJO01001780.1:0-29384 GCA_008042535.1 Drosophila tani | reverse complement strand
ATGCCGCTCCTGCTGCTGCTGCTGCTGCTTCTGATAATTGTGAATGGAAATGGAATGGGAATGGGAATAAGAGGCTAGTTTGGAAGTTGTGTGGAAATGGGAAGGGGATCGCATGGGAAGCTGGAAGATGCGATATATGCATGCAGTTTACACTGGGGGAAAAGGGTGGCTGAATTCTAATTACAACTAAATTCGAAATATTTTCTTGGGAAATTCTTAAATAATAACTTTTTTCACAAGAAAAAAATTAAAACTAATACAGAAATTTTATAGATATTTTCTGTAATACTTAAAGGTTGTTTTGTAAATTTGAAGAGTTAGTATAAATTCTAAATATTAAAAAATATGGAAAAGTTCCTACATAGAAACCAAGGGGGAGGTCATTTTAATCTTATTATTCATGAAATTGTCAGTTTTGTCTGTTTTTATACTAAATGGACGTTTTTTCATGGTTTTAAAATGTATGAATAAAATCAAAATAATGTTTTTAGGATTAAATACCAAAAACCTTTTAAGTATACCTTATTTTTAATTATTTTGTTATTTTTTTAATTATTAAATCGTGAATTCTGATGTACTTTTTAAAAGAACACATTTTTAGGGGACTAAAATATTTTTGGGGGATTGAAATATGTAAATAAATAATATTTCGTGCTGCACTTTTTCTCCCTCTGTAAAAGTTCTTACTCCTAAATTGATATATATTTTTTTTATTTTGCGTGCGTGTCCATTAATTTGTCCCTAAGAGAGCTTCCAGCTGAGAGCACTCAGAGCCATTTTATGAAAACTCCCTTCGTGTTTACAGATTATGCTTTTTTGTATAATTCTCTTGGACGTACCTTTTGCGTTATGACCGAGCCCGCTCCATTGGCCGCCGCTGCACCGGCAATGTTGCCATTCTTGGGATCCTTGCGCAAGTCCTCGGGCTCTCGCTTGATGCTAATTAGCTGCTGCTGCTGTTGCTGCTGCTGAACTGCACTGGAAACAATTGAGCCCGCGCTGCCAACGCCAGCGGCACTGACAATGTCGCCGGGATGTTGCTGCTGCTGCTGGTGTTGCTGTTGCTGCTGCTGTTGTTGCTGCTGCTGCTGTTGCTGTTGCTGCTGATGATGCGAGATCGTCGTGGTGGAGACCACGCCGGTGGTGGTGACCGTCGCCGAAGACGAGGGATGCGAGCCAAGGAGAAAGCCCTGGATCTCGTTCTGTGACAGTCCAGAGACATCGATGGGCGTGGTCTGGCCATTGAGCTTGCCGCTAAAAATATTTAAAAAAATTATTTTGTTAAAAAATTATAACTAAATATTATTTATTTTCTAATAAGGATAACTAATAAACAAAATATCAGATAGATTCGTTAAAAATATCTGTTTCAATATTTTTAAAACATTTAACAAGATTAAATAGAGTTGGCAGCATAAGATAATGATGAGAAGGCTTTGCAACCTTTAGAATTTCCCAAAACTTAAAGATTTCATTGAGATACCTATGAGACTTTAATGAGCTTTAACTAAGTTATAACTTAATGTAAAAACAACATAGTAACCTCAGAAAAAACACCCAAATTCCCCTAATAAAAACCCAATTGAAACTCCCCCACAATCACCGAGCTAAAGCAACTCCATTAGCGCGCTTATCAATCAAGCCAGCGATCAGCAATCACCTGGGCAATCAAGCAATCAAGCTGCAACTGCTGCGGCGCGGAGGCAAGGCTAATTTCATTCACCAGAGATCTCTCAGACGGGGAGAACCAGAGAACGAACGGGTAGCAGGGGCGGAAGACCGGAGACACCTGTGCGCTGCTCACGAAAACCTGGATGACCGCCCAAATGGGAGCAGAAACCAGCCACTATAAACCAGAATCCAGCCCAGCCTGCAGCCAGCAGCAAGTGCAAAAAGCACACACAGAGAAGAAAAACAACAGAAAAAAAAACCAAACCAGACACAAGACCACAACAACAACAACGACTTTTGGCCAGCTTCCAGTTCGAGTTGGCAACAAATACGAATGAAAATAAACAAAAACATGAGAGAAATAGAGGAGAGACTCAGAATTAGCGGCATCCCCGAGAGTTTGCCCCTTCGATATGGCTTATCGCTCCATCGATGTGCCGACAACTCTAGGAAGAGTCATAAATTAGCCGCGAGATGATGCCTGTCGCTGGGACTGTGATAATCGAAAATGGATAACTTTTTGGATTTTTCCAACCGGGGGGAGCAGGAGATGGGAGAACAGGAGGTAGGAACAGGAGACCCAGCACCAAGGTCACCGTCGTCACCCATCGCAAAAATACACAAACAAACCAACGAACGAACGAAGGAAGGCAGCCCGAGTTGTCCTGGCAGCTGGAAAACCGGATCTGATTGTGGATTTATTTCCACCAAGTATTCAGACACAATTAAAGCTCTTTGAGGGAAACCCCGCCCTTTGACCAACCAACCAACAATAACAACAAAATAAAAAGGACAACCAACATTTTGGGTTAATTTTTAAGCAAAAAAAAAAGAGGGAATATTTCTTTGTAAAGAAATATTATTCATAATGGTGAAATGGTTATTAACAGCGGTATTTCTTGGAGTTTCTTTATATTTAAAATCCTTTTAATGTTCTTCATTATATTTAATTAAATTATTTAAATTAAATTATATCATTTTATTATCAAGATCTAGATCTAGATCAAAGATTAAAGGCTTAAAACTTATCTGATTTTGGCAGAGTCTAGTTTCCTATGTAAATCTTAATTGGGGTTCTGAAACTAGAACTGGTTATACTTTTTGATTGATTATTTTGCTTTGTTTTGATTATTTCATTCTTGATTCCTGATCTTCAATTAATTAAAGCATTTATTTAGATCGATTTGGATTTTAGAAAAGTCATGCTTGGGATGGTTTTATTGAAATGTTCTTATAAGGAATATTTCCGAAATCTTTCTTAAAGGTTAGAAGGTATTTTTTTTTCCCTAAGTCCATTACATAAAGTCTCATGTATTGCCCAGTTTGTATATCTTTTTTGTCTTTATTGAAACATTAATTCAATTTTTAATGTATATAAATCTTTATAAACCCTCTTAAATCCCCATCATATATCTCCAATATCTCTCACAACATAACTCTTAGTATCAATCAGATATGGGTCAATTTTCAGCAAGTTCTTGGCGCAATTTGTCTTCATTTGTTCATAGATAGATATTGATTGCATATATGCAAAAATTCCAAGAGTTTCGTAAAATTGCGCCACACCTAGTGGACCCACATAGATATAGAAAAAGCTGCAAGTGTGTGTGTGTGTTCGCGCTCGCGCAGTGTCCGCTGTCAGTTCTTCCGTTAGCAGCTGTTGCAAGCGATTTCGGCGCTGTCTACTTATTTCCATTCGGTTCTTTTTCTCTCTTATTCCGTTTCGGTACGTTTTGGGCTTTATATATACTCTAACAGAAGGTTAAAGCTTTTTTTTGTAAATTATTCAAATATATAAATATAATTTTAACGAAAGTTTGATCATTTATTTTCCGTAACGGTGATTTTCTAAGCACCAAAAGTGTTGTTACTATTACAGTGCAGTGTGACCAGGCTTTATTTAAATGTAATGCCTAAAAGACTCACCAAAAGTACTGCTAAGTCCACACTAGCATTGTTCCTTTTCCTAAGTACTCCCAATCAAGGGTATAAGGACTTCGGCTTTCCTGTTTCCTTTTTTACTTATTTTTTTTTGGCATTGCTCAAGTTGACAACGCTGGTCGTGGAGATTGCGATTGCGATCGCTTGCCCCATTTTGTGGCACTTGTCTCCCTCGTGCCCGGTGTCCCGGTTTCACCCGAAGTTGTTTCTGGCTTCTCTCGGTCTTTTTTGTTCGCTGTTCTCCACAAAAACAAAAAAAAAAAGAAACAAAAAACGGACATCGACATGGGTACAAAAAAATGTTTTTGTTTTTATGTTCTGCAGAACATTTTCGCTATTAATAATGACACTCGCACTCGGACGATATAACATTTTTTCGTAATGCGATATATGTGGCCGTTTACTCCGCTTTTAGGGTCAGGTCGTCGTGTAAATCACGTAGCGGATATGGGAGGAAGGCGAGAATGAGCAGCAGCAGCAACGGCGGTGACTCTTCGCAGCACACACATTTATTAGATGCCCAGTGCTGTCCATATCGCTCTTTCGGCCCGGCTTTTAATTGTGTTTCTAAGCCAAGTGCCGAGACGCGCGACCTTTTCCAGGCCCCCGAACTACGGTTACGGTTCGGTTTCATCACGGCTCTCCATAAAAGCCGAAAAAGCAGACAAAGTGTTCCGTGTGGGTTTCATAACCCCCCCAACATCAGACCAAGCCCAGGCCACGTTTTTCGCGGATTTCCACGAAGCGCTGGTGTAAACACATTTTCTAGATCCCCAAAAATTCGGAAGAAAATGAAAATGTTTCCAAGTTTACGAGGAGTTATGAAATATTTTGCTGGCATTTAAATTTAAGGGTTTTTTAACGTGGGGTTAGCTAACTAGAGATTTGTTGTTATAATATTGACTATTACCATGGGGATTAATCCCCAAGTGTTATTCTTCAACTAAAGGAGCTAAATAACTTCCTGTTAAATTTAACTTTAAGATAAAAACCTTATAATTAATCATAAGTAAGCTTTAAAGGATTTTTTCCCCAGTTGAACTAATTCTTGTCCCAGCTGGAGACTTACCTCCAGGCCATGTCACCTGTCGAAGATTCATGGCTCTCCTTCTCGCTCTCACTCCGATAGTAGCTATAGATGGGATAGGCACTGTTCTCCGAAGGATTAGGAGGCAGTTGCTCCTGCTGCTCGCCCAACTGGATCTCAGCGGCAACGGCCTGCATCAAACCAGCGGCGGTCAGAGGAAGATGATGTTGTTGCAGGTGATGGTGCTGATGATGTTCCTGCTCCTGTTGGTGATCTTGATGGATCAAACCCAAACCCTGCTCCTTCACCACCTCACTGGGATGATAATAGTGATGGTGGATCAGCTCTTGCTGCTCCTGGTGATGGGGATCGCTCTGGGGATCCAAACCGAAGCCTCTCCTATTTTTTCAAGGGGGTTTTTAAGCTCAACTTATACGAAATTCAAGCTGGGCGTGGCAAAGAGACAGTCGCAGACAACGCCCATGTGCGTGCATTCGGTTTTTGGACTTTTTTTTATTTTGGCAATCGATCGGATGCCGCCAGCATCATTAGCATTTTCATTTCTATTTATTTTCTATTTACATAATCAATTTCGGGCCAGGTGCGTCTGGCTGATAATATCGCCGGCCGAGTGTGTGCTGTGTGTGTGTGTCTTCGTCTCAGTTACGGATTTGTAAGTTTTGCGGCAACTTTTTACTGCTTTCGGCATCGGAATTGATTCGTTTAGCGCTATTAGCGCCATCAAATGAAAACAAAAACGGGGGAACCGAGGAAAAAAAAACCTACAAAGAGCGTACCCCGAAAAAAAAAAACGTCAAGTTTTTGTTAGCACTTCGGGCAACGCCCCTTTGCCGCCGCCCCTGGACTCTGCAAGTGGTCCGCAGCAGCCGAAGCCGAAGCCTGCTGCCAGCAGCAGTTATTCACTAATTATTTATTTCCCATGAAGCTTATTTTTTTAGCTTCAAAGTTAAGCCACTCGCAGAACGCCAGACGCCGGGGTATAGCTCATATTTGCAGATTTATGTAACAGGAAAGAGGAAGTGGCTTCCGGATGCATTCGTTGCTTTGAAATTCTTAATCAAAATCTGTCTTAAGCAACACCCAAGTCTTGTCAATTATAGGAGTGGGAAAGAAGCTATTTTCTTGGGAGTTTAAAAATATTTTGAGGTGCTGATACTCTTTTTAAAGCAAAAACATTTTGTGAATTAAATTCAAATTTTAAAAGCTCCATTTTCATTTAAATTTCTCTCTCTTTAAATAGAAGAATACGAAGAAAGACAAATTTAATCATTTTCTCCAGTATTTTTTTAAAGCAAAAATATCTTTTGAACATGAAACAAAGGATTGGAAGCCAAAATCTACTGATTTACTATCTGTTATTATACAGTTTTCTCGATATTTAAATATATAAGTAAGTCAGAAGACTTTTTAATTGCTTTAAAAATTATTTTGGGGTTTTTTGATACTCTTTTTACAACCATAATTGTTTGTAAGCTTGGTTCCAATTATAGACTTCAATATCGACTAAGTTTTCATTTTTTCTTATATCATTTTCATAGATAAACAAACAAAGTATTAAGCTAAGTCATGCTTGCTTTTAATGCCTGCCCTAAAGCACAATCAAAATGCCATAAAATGGTAAATAAAATTGTAAAATTAATTGAGCTTATTGTGAATTTGCATATTTCAATGTCTGTATCGATTTATTAACTTGAGAAAATAGTGAAAATTATTCAAGGAATATTTTCTATAGGAAGATCATTTTGTTAATTTTTAACCCCTCATTTAAGCTGTCTTTGTTCTAATTACCTAACTTATAAAATTAATTAAACTCACATAAAATTAATTTATCCCGAAAGAAAAGGCTAAAACCCATAATCTTCATATTTAAACCTCTTTATTTATCTCGTCTCTAAAAATTTTATAATATTTATGACCCCAGAAGAGTACCTCCCATTCGAAAGAGTATCTCCCTAATTTTCCCAATTTTAACCCATATTTTTCTTCGCGCTAAGTGCACGGATGGCGAGCCTGTGATTAGGCCCAACACCTCGGCCACTCCGTCCAGCCTCTTGGGGCGGTTCCCGCGGAGCCTGGCGATTGTGCAACAAGTAGCGAGCATTTTCGCGAAAACAAAGCTCAACAAAGCGCAGGGGACAACCCTAAAATATATGAAAATGGCAACCCTGCTGGGCACTTTCTGCCACCTGAATTGCGAAAAGAAGTACAAAGTTTAAGAATGGAAAAGTAGGCAGGACTCGCTGTGGTCTCGATCGCAATCGGGAATCTGAATCTGAAAGCCTGGGAAGTGCTGGCCCAAGGCAAGTGATCCGCGGAAAAAAGGTAACCAGTTTACGGGATCTGCGCGGCAGCTGCCGCCTTTGGGATTACCAAGGAGCAGCGAACGGCGAAGGAAATCCCAAGCAAGGACTCCGCGGTCGTAACGGCCAAGGAATCATTATTATTGATATCGAAGAGAAGGAGAAGACAACGCCGCCTGCTCGGACACCGTCCGAGAGAGATAAAGGACGAGTAGGGGAAACAAAGCGCCTAATTTGCATAATGCTTTCAGCCAGCGGAGCTGAAAAGGATTCGTTCGGGATTCACAGGACACACGGGAGTGCTTCGCCCAAAGTCCGGAGACGTTCCTTTTCCTCCTCTGGGCATTTGTCACGGCCGAGTGGCTGCGCCTTTGTCATTGTTTCTCAACGTTGGACATCGCACCTCCGGCCCATTCAGACCGCTGTCCGGTGCAGCCACCCCTTTTATTCCTTCCAGAGGGTCCTGGGTCCTTCGTCCTGCAGGCTGATTTGCATAAGAGCCGAGCGGACAAGGCCGTAGGACAGGGACTTAGGTAAATCAAGGGCCAAACTTTTCAACCCCTTCTTCGCTGAGCGATCGATCGCGAGATGGTTGTCTGGCGCTGCTGGAACAACAATAACAGATGTAGAAACGCCGCGGCCGAGGTCCATTAATTGTTGTCCCTTCGGCGGCGCATCCTTGCGGCATCTGCTTTCTGTTGAGATTTCTCGGACCTCGTGAGAAACCTCTCAAGATTCTGATTGGGAAAATGGTAACCCAGAGCCAGGGAGCGCGCTTCACGCAGAGAAAATTATCAACTCTTAAGGCATTATTTTTCGTTGGTCGCTTTGTTGGTTTCTTTCTTTTATTTTCTGTCATTTTACTTGGTCTTTCTTTTTATTTTTCTGTTTTGTTTCTGTTTTTTTTTTGGTCTGTGTCATTTACATGATCATATTTTATGCAAATGGCTTCGGGGTTCGGGATCGGGAGTTTGGTAGATCGGGAGGAGATGCGCGGTGCTGCGATGGCCAGCAGCGTTGATCGGGCGTGGGCAATAAATTTCTCATTCGTATCGCATTAATTACTACAATATTATCAGCACAGATACAGCCGAAAGCCCAAGCTATACACAGATACTTCGATATTATATAGCAATATTCAACACCGATACACGGGCGCACAGTCGCTGCCATATTGGAAATGGGAGATACACCCCAGCCGAGAGAGGAGGTTGCACGGAACAAAAAAATGTATCAAAAAGTAAAATAGAAGATTCCTAATTTAATTGGAGTTTTTTTTATAAATCCTTATTTTATCTTATTAATTAAATAATAAACCAGGAAAACAATCTCTTGTTTTAATATAAAAAAAAGATAAAAAACTATTAGAAAAATAATAACAATACAAAATTGTTTACAAAAAAATAAAGAACGTGTGGGTCATAGTTTAAAAGATCCTAGATTGGCGGGTAGCCTATCCGAATATTGGTACCAAATTTGGTAGCTCTAGTTCTTCAAGTTTCCGAGATCTAGAGGATTATGTTATACGGACAAGCGGACAAAATATATAAACCAATAAAAATTTCTCCACGTGTAGCTCTAGAGAGACCTTAAGAGAAATAGAGAGAGAGACTCTGAGCGATCGAAAAGCTTAGCAGCAAGCTTATAAAAGTTACACAATCCGTAGAAGCGAGACACACTCTTCAGATCCTTCAACGCAGAGACACACACAAACACACCCTAGAGGGAGACTCCCAATATAACAAACTATATAATTGCAGCCAGATAGTGCCAGCACATGGACGTGATCTGCGATCCGTATCTTTGCCTGCAGCATATATCTTTGTACCGTGGCTCGGACATCCAATCCGTGTATGATAAGGCATAATTCGTAGTGCTCGTGGCCTCCTGCATTTTTATAAGGAGGGGATCCACAGATCGATCACAGACTGATAACAACTACTGATAACACTTCACTTCATTTTGAAGGCAATTTCCATAAACACTTTACCGAAAATCGAAAACCAAAAACCGAACACCGAGCGAGATCGAACCGAGACCGATCCAAACCGAACCGAAAGATACTCAGATAATTTAAGTTTAAGCCGATTACGCGCCTTCTCGGTTCTTTCAAAAGAACATTAAAGAACATATAAACAAATGTGGCTATATGTAAGTAAGCCTATGTATGCCGCACATATGGCTATAAACATATATATATATATTTAGATATATATATAAACTTGATGCTGTTGTCGACCTTGTGGCTTTTCGATATCAACTGAAAACCACTTTGAGCGTTCGATAAACTTGTAGCGCCAATTCAGAGTTTTGGAGTGGAGCGGAGCGGAGAGACTAAAAATAACAACAAATGAAACAGCAACAACAAACCAAGCAGCAACAAATTAAAGCAAAAAACAACAACAAGCTAAATACAAGAACAACAGGCGACACCGTCGAAAGCAGCGTATGAGACGCTGAATTGTGTTAACATGTTTCTTTCTTGTCTCCTCAACGTCGTCTCTCTCACTCCCTGTGTATATCCCTCTCTTTCTAGTCTTATACATCTTTCTCTTTCGCTCTCCAGAGCCTCCTTCTCTGTCTCTTTTAGCTGCAGGTAGACTGCGCAGGTGAACAGGTTTGTTTTTGTATCAAAATGTCCAAACGCTGTTGCACCTTTTAATATTAATAATAATAAAATGAGAAGCAAGAGACCAAAAGGCAATAACAACAACTAGAAAATTTGTCTGATTAGCTTGGAGACTTTTAGATGCTCTTTTTGGGGTTTTTGGGAGCCATGTACTGTGGCTCATAAAAATACATTTGAAGAAAATGTATTTAATTACAGAATTGATCAAAAAAGGCAAGTTTAGGTTATTAATTTAAAAAAAATACCTCTAGATGATATTAATAGATTCTTTACTAAGTAAAAATATTTCAATATTTCTTTTCTATGTAAATAAATTGAATTTATTTGCATTTTTCCCTAGATAAACTTTTATTATTAAAAATGTTATAAGAAAATACGAAATTTGTTATTTAACTAATGTTGCCTAGACAAATTCTTAATTAAATTAATTTAAATAATGCCAGAAATTTATGAAGAGGTTTTCTATAGAGCCTAATATTTGTTTAAGTACATTTATAATAATTATTTGCTGTAGAAAATCCTAAGATATCGTCAGCCTAGTATTTAAATCTGCTTTTATGAAATGTAAGAAATAACTTTTTATATAAAATAGCTTATAGTCTCAACAGTTTTTTTGTTTTTTTTTATACATTTATCTACTACCTTAAAAGAATCATCTTTATCTTAAATGGAAAATACCATTTAAATCATTTAAGTATGATAAATAGTTTATCTATTTTTACTATAAAGAAACAATTTTATTTTTCAAATTTAAGTTTCTTATTTTCCCACAAAACCCATGAACCCAGACCCCCAGAAAGCGTATAGAAATGCTCCATTTGCAAGCGCAAGCGTGACAGTGACTTGGGGTCTCTGTGTGTCTCTGCCCGCCTCGCCGCACCTCCTTTTCGACTCCCGGAGGCTGTGAAACGGCGACAACAGTAAAAATATTGAAATATTGTCAATCAAGGGGCAAACATGGGGGACAGTCGGGGGTCGAGAGGGGGAATCGGATCGTCGAGAGACAGTCGTCGCGTTCTATCCAAACGATAAGAGCCACTAAAAGTGTCGCTATGCCGCTGATCGACAAAAAATTAAAATAAAATAAAGGAGTAGTAAAAAAAAGTAGGGGGAAAAAACCAACCAAAAAACGAGCAAAAATATATGTTTTACAGCTCAGAAATTTAATATGAGCGGCTAAAGTGAAAGTAAGCAGAGATGTGTGGGCACAATATACTATATATACTATATATAAAGTATATATAACTGGGTTCGTGAGAGTGCGAGTGACCGCGAACACTGTCATATCAGAAGGCTACACCCGAAGGTTATCCTTGTGTATGGAAATTTCACAAAATGCATTCATTTTCGCACAATTTGTGGGGTTTCCGCGTATTGCAATAAGGAAAGGTGTATCTCTCCTGCACTGAGCAACAAAAGTGGGATTAATGAAAATTTACCAAAAATATCTACAAATATGACTAAATAGGTTGGAGAACTTTAAGACTTGGCAAATGTCAAAGTTTGTATATTTTGGAGAAAAAGAACACACAGCGATTTCGTCATTAATTATTATTAATTTATTTTCATGGCCATCAAATATTATTGCACTTTAAGCTTGGCTTGAATACGAAATTTGTTTTTTAAAAAACTTTACGTAGGAGATGATTCTATTAATAACTCCATCAAAATGTCAAAGGGTAATTTGTATAAGAAAGGAAATGCAAATTTCAGTATTCAGCGTTTTATGACGTCGTTATCAATTTAGAGGTATATTTTATGGATTATAGACGGTCTGCTGACTTTTAGCAAATTATTGAGTGACTATAATTATAAGTTTAGCAGGCAGAAGTTATATCTTTTAATTGGAAAGAATTTGTAACTAAACTTCACACTAAAACCAATTTTTTTTAGTACCCAAATGTAGGTTTCCCAACTTTAATTATGTAATCCCGGCAATTGTTTTCCGTTTTGAATTGGCAATTAATGAAATTATATATGTATATTTATGAATCCATGCCGCCTGTAGGGGTGCGGTTGCATAAGTCTTCGTGCGGCTAAATAATGGAAAAGTGCATAAACAATAAAACTGTTTTATTGCTTAAATGGCGAGAATAGTAAAGACGTAAAAATCGTACATTGCTTTGCACTCAACTCAACCGAATAATCTGGCTAATTCGGGGGATCGTAAAGGCTTTTTTTATAAGCCACTCTCAGCCAGCCTCGAGGCTGCAGTTGGCTAATGCAATTTTCTGGGTTTTTTTCGCTTGAGCTTTTTGACATTTGGATTTTTTTCTTTAATTGAGCTTTAAAGCTTATGGAAGGCGTTTCCTGTGGGAGAGTGTAGTTATTGGGTGGGGTTTCTTCTACAAATATTATATTTAAATATTATTTGGAAGGGATTTCTGAAGGAGAGGATAGTTTGTTGAGAATTCTAGCGTAATTTCTGAAAACAAGGTGATATTGTTACAGAAGAAAGCTTAAACTTATATATGTTTCGGAAGTTAGACAACCTTTTATATAAAAAATACTTTTTTTTAAATTTTAGTCTGCATTTTATTTGTTTATTATTAGCCCAAACTAATTGGTTGGGAATTATAGCGCAATTTTAATAAAATCCAGTGGGAAAGCTGTTTTCAAAGAGCTTAAAAGCTTCTCAATTATTGCCTTCTGGTTTCCTTTTATAATAATTAAGGATAATAAAAGGGATCCTCAATTAATCATTTAACAAAAAGTGTAATTGCTTTTAAGAGTCCCCCAAAAGATCCTTGATCTCTGGCACCTTTCACCCATCTGCTCTTGAGGCAAACCCTGTTGCATGGTGTAAATTAAGACGCTGCAAGGGATATGTGTTATGCGGTGACAGACAGACACAATGGAAAGGATGGCTCGAAACAAAGGTCAGCCGGGCCTTATATATATACAAAATACCATACCCCAACCCCAAAGCCATCCCCAGTTCGATCTGTCTCTGTCGCCGCTTTAATTTGACTTTAATGAAAACGTGGCAAGCCGAACACTTTTGGCAAGCAGACGTTGGATGTGGATGGAGACTGCGGACTGGGATGTGGATGTGAATGTGGCTGCGGACATGTCCTCAGCTGCTTATCATGGGGGCCAGCAAACAAAACAAACTGTACATCAACCGAGGCCGAGATCCAAGACGAGCCAGAGCCAGAGAGTGCGAGGCCAAAGCCAAGAGCCAAGAGCAACACGCAAGGTCCACCAGCAACGGCCACATCTTCAACGGAGGCATGCCAAAACCCAAACCCAAACTGAGTCGGAGTCGGAGTCCGAGTCCAAGTTCGAATCGAAGACGGAGACGAAGACGACGTTTGCTCGGTCCATATGCGGAAACGCAATTTTGTCGTTATTTATGGACCTTGCCGCGCATGCAACATGCACGCCGCGTTGGCCAAAACCAACCAGGCGATGTTGCTGTTGTTTCTGTTGCTTTTGTTGCAGATGATGCTGCTGCAGCCTCCGCTATAACAGGATGGGACATTGGCATTAGAACCATGCACTGAAAAAAGCGGAAACCGTTGCTAGAAAGGAGATTCTAAGCCTAAAAATTATAGTTCATGAACAAATATTTAATCCATGATAAAGAAATTCCTAAATATCATTTAACCTAAAAAAAAAATGCATTGACTTAAACTGATGATTACATAGGGTGGTTAAAAAAAAAACTTGAAGCAATCAGAAATTCGAGTTTGTTGACCTTTAGTTTTCGGATTCACTTAATCCGATATTGATTTCAACTTTTACTCAGAAATTGTAAATTATTTCAAATAAACACATGTTTACATAGGGTGGGTTTTTTTTTAACTTGGAACAATCACACATTTAAGTTTTTAGACGGAGGATAAATATATTCCATAATAAACAAATACCTGAATCAAATGATTTCAACTACTTTTACTAAGAAATAATAAATAATAAACCCTTAAACCCATGATTACTTAGGGTGTGGTTTCAAAAGACCTCGAAATAATTGAGTATGTGAGATTGTAGTCTACCCCGAAGGATAAATATGTTCTTGTACTTATATAATCTCGAATATTTTACACAAACCCATGATTGCATAGAAAGGGGGTTTGAACAACCTCTCCAAATCCAAAACTTGGGCTTGTCGATTATAAAGTGATTCCTCAGAGAAATATTGAGTTCAACGTATTTTACTTCCCTAAACCCATGATTACATAGGGAGAGCTTTTTAACTCTAACTCAAAGAAATACAAAATATTATTTCCCAGACCCCTAGTCTTTTTTCTCGCCGTGTAAAAACATATAGAAGGAGGCCGAGGAGGAGATGCGATGGCTCTGCAGATGCAGATGCGATGGCGTTGCCTAGATGTCCGAGTGGCTGGCCGGGCCTTGGTGGCGATCCAAAAGATTCAAACGATCCACCGATCCAAGCGATCCAAGCGATGCAACAACGATCCAAACGATCCATGCAGATGACGATGACTTAGTTGCTGCTGCGAGGCGGCACCTTGCTCAAGGAGGCTGCGCTTGCATCTCACCTCGCTAACGGTTCTCTATTAGATTAATTTATATTCAAATTTTTATTACCCGCGCATACCACACCGCCGCTCGGAGACTGCTCTAAAATGAATTGCCAGGCGGATCGGATGGGATGCGAGCAGGATGAGGAGCAGGAGGTGCAGGAGGAGAGCTGGGTTTCCGTGGCGAAGCTGGAACTCTGGGTGTTATTAGCTCTCGCCTACTTGCACATTCGATGCACGCCAGAATGCCAAAGTTGTGGCTGTTGCAGGGGCAGCAATAACGTATAGAATAAACAGTTACAACGGAAGCTGTCATTCCACTCGGGGGAATGGGAATGGAGGATGGAGCTGGGGAGCTGCAAGCTGGGGTTCTGGGAGCTTCGAGCATTGGGGAACGGCCAGCCATGATGAGGATGAGGAGGACTCCCGGCTTGAACTCAATGTTTGGGCCATGGATGGGGTAAAGCCAGAATGCGCTGGCGTTGCCGTTGCCCGGCCCGGCCCGGCCTATCGCAATAATTAACAGTAAAATGTGCGCGCGCGCGCGGCGCAAGAGCGGTTAATTCAAATGCATGAGAAATGCAAATGACAAACATTGATTTGAAAGGACCAGAGAACCGCGCCAAGAAGCCAAAACTCTGCCTCTGTATCTACCTCTGCCACTGCCTGTGTCCCCAATTAAGATGTTGATGTGGTAACCGACCAACAGACCCACTCTTCTGGCTGCCATGACGAAGGCAATTAGTCGAGATTTATGTTGCCGATAGAACAGCGCTCCAAATGAATACATCTAGTTGAGTGGGCCTTTAGGGATATCGTATTATATGTAAATCCAGGATAATATCTTTTTACTCTTGAGTAATTCTTTATATTTATTTGGATGTATATTTTATTTCTAGGTTACTAATTTTTGAAAGGAAATTGTGACCCAGGAAGTTTAAGAGTTGAGAGAGAACGACACGCCGGAGAGTTTATAAACCAAAGGTAAGTGTAGTTTGTAAAATTGTATATTGGGAAAAATATTAAGAAAAAGACTTTATTTATAACTGAAGGCTTTCTTGTGAGTAGCCCTAAAAATAAACCTTTTTTTTACCATTTGAAGGTAATATCTTGTTTATAATATATTTGATTAAATGTATGAGAATAACTCATCATATCTGATCAATTGCGAATTCTCTTCAGACCCATTATTACTTAGAAAACATATCTTTATCATGAATCCACAAATATCACACTTTTAATGACTGAAAGTTCTAAAGTTCCCTTGTTAAATTTTATAAGCTTATTGCCAAACTACCTCCTACCAAGCAGGATTCGAAAAACCCTAAATTCAAGCCCCCCTTAGAGTCCCAATTAAGCCACTAATTAAGGGGCACAACTCAGCCTGAGTTGGACACAAAGGGTAGCACTTGGCAGAGAGATCAACCCTTTTCCAGCTTTTACGGCGACCCCTTGTGAAGCTCAACGCCTTTTGTGGGCAATTACGAGTACACAGGACCAAAAATGTAAACAAGAAATAGGGGTCAATGTCAAGCTTAGTTTGTAAAAAATATTCATAACCAAATATAGATGATAAATATAAAATTAACTGGAAAAATATATTGGTTTGATCTTTACAAGAATATAATTTAAATTTTCTGTAAGATCGCATATACAGATCTTTCGTAAGACTCTCATTGATTATTATACATTTTAAGTTCATATTAAGAAAGCTTTTTAGATACAATTCATGTGAATAGGTTTTTCCCTGATAAGAGATGCCACAGATGTCGGTTTCGATTAAAAAACAAATTAAAAAGTGTCTAAAAGTATGCCATAAAATATAGCAGGCTTCAATATCAGGGTAAAATGTGTAGCCTTCACTTTTGTAGCATACTTTTAGGCTCTTTAGATATTGAATTCAAATCTCAAGCGTTTTCTTTGAAATCTCCTCTTATATTAAAGATTTCTTGAGAAATTCAGAACATCTATAAATTTTTTGAAAAGTGCACTCACCTCTGCAGATGCTCCTCCACGCCGGCGGGCAGAGCGCCATCGGCCACGATGTAGACAGGCTGTCCGCCGGCGCCCGTGGCCGTGGCGTAGGGAAGTCCAGCCTGGACGACCACTTGGCCGTCGGAAACAAGACTACCAATATCGCCGCCGGAGTAGATCTCGAGACCCTTCTGGTCCGTGGTGGAGTAGATGACCGTCTTGCTGCCGTCGTTGTAGATCAGATCGATGTGCTTATCCGTCTGGTACAGGTCCGGATCGAGTTTCTGGGGCACGGACAGGTGGGGCAGCTGCTTGACCACCCCGTTGGGATCGGAGGTGGTGTAGATGATGGATCCGCCGCCGGCGGCTGCTGCTGCTGCTGCCGCGGCAGCCGCATGCTTCTTGTGGTCCTCGTAGATGTCCGCCTCCGTCTTGATCACGTTGCTGTCGTTGCCGCCGCTGTAGTGCAGCACAGAGGCATCCAGGGGCAGCGGCGAGGTCTGGTAGACATTGCCCTGGCCATGGTCGTTGTTCATCTTCTGAGCCTGGTTGTACATGGCGGTGGCCACCGCATTGTCGTTGGGCATCAGCTTCGAAGGATCACTGACGATCCGCGTGAGGATGTGCTCGCCGGCCTCGTTGCGCGAGAGGATGTGATGCTCTCCGTTGATGATCTCCCGCGAGATGATCTGCTGCTGCTCTCCATTCGGGCCGACCACGCGGATGATCTGATTCTCATCGAACTCGATCTTGGCCAGCGGCTGGTGCTCCGTCTGCTGCTGCTGCTGTTGCTGCTGCTGCTGAGCCTGCTGGTTGCTCATTTGGGCGGCAATCCGGGCATCGATGGCATGACCCTCGTCGGGATTGCTGCCGCCTCCGCCACCCGGGCCACCGTCCGGCGGCATCACCACCTTGGGCGTCTCGTAGATGAAGACGGCCTCCTTGTCGTACAGCTTGGAGTTGTCCGTGTGCAGGTCCAGCACGTTGACGTTCGTCATGGTGGCCAGCTCCGGCTGCGGCGAGTCCGGCGATCGGTGCATCGTGGTCAGGAGCGGCACGCCGTTGGGCGCCAGCGGTGAGCTGTTGTTGTTGTTGCCTCCGCTGCCGCCTCCTCCTCCGTTATTTCCGCCGCTTCCCTGCTGGATGGGCGACAGTGAGGCGTCGCTAAGGATACCCACACCCACACCGACTCCTACTCCCACCCCAACGCCTCCCAGGCGACTGTGCGGATGCTGGTGAAGATTGTGGGCGTGATTGTGGCCGTGCGAGTGGCCGTGGGACAGCGAGAGCTCGTTGGACGTGATGACGCTCGTTGTGGCGGTGGATGTGGACATTATTCGCTCTGTGGTCTCTCCTCCTCTCTCTCTGCTTACTGAACTAATTTGAACTGGACGGACGTTTGGAACTTGGACTGGGTCTTGACTTCCGAATTGCACTGTGACTTGGTCTGGTCATCGATGCCCGATCCTTGAGAGGTGGCTCGAGTTCAAGTTGGAGTTGCTTTTGCTGCTTCTGCTTCTGCTGGCAAGTATAAACATAATAAATATCACTAATCAACGGATTGATGGAAGGCACTTCGTAGTTCGTAGTAGTTCGCGGTTGCTCCAGTTCCAGATGGATAGTTTCTTGGTTGGATTGGTTGGTTCTTCGTCTCGTTTGTTGTTTTTTGTCGTTCGTTGTTTCAATTACTGCATTCTATGGCACTAAGGAACTTCCTTCGCTTCGTTCTCAGCTCAGCTGCAATTAGACAAGAGAGAGACAATGGTCATAATTAGTGCCACATGTGGGAAAAAGATCTAGATTTAGCACAGTTTTGGTTTCTGTGGAGTGACAGACAAAGTAGTCTAAAGATCTGAGATATATGGGAGCAGGTGTAAGAATAACAAAGAAAGGTGTAAACTGCCAAGTGATATAGGTAGTTATTAGTATTAAACTGAGATGGACAAAGACTTTTCTTTATTATGTTTTATTCCCATGAATATGAGAAAGCTAAAAGCTCAAATGGCAGATAAATATGTACATATTTGTATTTTAGCTTAGTACTAATATTAATTAGCAGAAATAATGAAAAATAATCTATACATAATTTTATTATCTATATATATTTATTATTTATTGTTATTCCTATTATTATTATTTATTTATTTGTTTACTTTGTTCTATTTTATTTTATTTCAACAAATCAGTTTACAATATCTCATAGATCAAATTGTTGGTCACAAGTATGCTAGCAATAAAGCCAGTGTGACCAAACCCGATGTACCAAGGCAACAATGCAGTGTCATAATGCCATATATAATTATCCTATTAATAGGAGCAATAAAACTAATTAGCTTAATTGTTTATTAGGCGACTATCTAGCTGAATATTTTTAAATTAAATATTTAAATTGATAAGAACAAATATTATAAAAACTCTTTAATATAAAATAAGGCAAAAACACTATATAAATACAAACCCCACTCTAACCTTTCGATAACTAAACTAATTACTAAAAAAAAATAACTAAAGAACTCTATAAAAAAAATCTTCATAATTATTCCTAAAAGGTCATTGCCTCTAAGCCTTGAAACAACTACCAGTTGTCACCTAATAAACCCCATAAAGCCCGCTAAATACAGTATGAATCATAAGCTTATGCTCACTGAAGGTATTTCCCATTTAGCATTCAGCATTCAGCAGGCCCTTTGCCGATCACCTTTCAATTTTCACCTGTCGTTGGCGGCAATTACCAATGAGAGTCCGCACAGCGGCAAAAAAAAAAACACAATAAAAAGTGGCATCAGTCTGGCGGCAGTCTGCTTGGCGCCCCCCCTTGGGAACACACCCCCGCCGCTGCTGCACACACTCGAAGAAAAAACGGGTTCAAACGATGAGTCGAGGCAGGCACACACAAAAAGCAGTCAACAAACAAACAAACAAACAACAAAAGCGGAAAAGCGCAAAGGGGCAGGCGGCGGCACACACACAAAACACAAAACAGCGAAAAAATACACACAAAAAATGGGAGGGAAGGAAAAATACAAAACAAAAAAATAAATAAGTAACACGTGGCCGTCGAACTAGTTTGACTCCTTCGCAAATGTCAAACGTGTAACTGCATAACTCAGCGCGGTTCATCAGCAGAACACAACAAAGCAACAAACACAACAAGGTAACAAAACAGGTGGAAGAAGCCTCGAACTGACGCCGACTGAGACTGAGGCAGCGACCGAGGCAGCAACCATATTTGTGTGTTGTTTTTTTTTTCTCTTATTTTGTTTACTGTTTACAACGGGGCTTTGTGTGAAATTAAACACAGTACTACTTATATATATAGCATAGTGGCAGCAGCAGTCAAAGCCAAACCAGTCAGTCCATCAGCTGTTAATAGTCCAGAATCCCCCATCTCGGCCGAGTTAGCAAAACATGTTTATGAGGGATTTTGAAACCGAAACCGAAACCGAAACCAAACCGAAACGCAGCCCAAACACAAGGCAGCAACAACAACATCGAGAACAGGTACTACTCCACACACCGGTAGCAGCAGGCCCAAACAACAACAGTCAGAGCCAGTCAGCTCCAGCTCAATCCTTGACCTAATCCAGAAGGCTGACTTTCTGGTTCCATGCCGCCGCCGCCAGCCTGCCCAGGTTCAGGTTCAGCTTCAGCTTCGGCTTCAGGTCCAGGTCCAGGTCCAGGTTCGGACCAGTGCCAGTGCCAGTTCCCAGTTCCACCGATATTGTTGTTTGATGATAAAGCCAAAAATTGCTGCTGCCGCCAGAGTTCACACTGGTGTTGCTGCTTCGGCTGCCGCTGCCGCTGCTGCTGCTGCTGCTGCTGGGATGTGGATGTGGATAAACTCGTTTGTCAGCCCAACCCGGCGAGTTCACCGACGACTGACGACCGACTGGCTCCTCGCCGGGTTCCGTTAGTAGGTGAGGTCAGTGTCATGCGGCGGCGAGCGCCTATAGACTAGTTTTTGGCACTGACCACCACCACCACCTCCGGCATCCCACGCGGCCAAAGCCAAAGGCCTCAAAAGCAAATGGGAATTTTTTTATTAAAGTTAAGCTAGGGGTTAAAGCAAGTAAGAATCTAGGAACTTGATATCAAAGGGGCCTGCATACCAAATTTGGTATCTGTGGAACGAGAAGGTCCTGAGATATCTGAGATATGATTAATAAGGTATTCATAATGTTCCTTGAACATAATATATACTAGGAACTCTTAAGAACAGATCTAATTATAATTAAATCTATGATATATTTCCAAATAATAATGGAATTATGTAAATTATCTAAAAAATCTTTTTTAGGAATAGTAAAAACTGCCTTTATAATGTATGTTTCCTAACTGCTATAGGTTTCCGGGGTAATACTTGATCATATTATGTATTTATCATCTATTTTTCTCTCTTAACTATCAATTTTGTCCATCTAAGATCATCATTTATTATTTTCAACCCAGTAAACTCCCAACTTATTATAATAATTGCTTTAAAATAGCAAACTCTCTTCAAAGTTCTCTCGCAAAAACCTCCGACATCCGATCCAAGACCCCCTTTGACTTTCTACGCAATTCGAAAGGCAATTAGGAAACAATTAAAGCAACATCAACACCCTGGCTCACGAGAGATTCCAGCCATCAAACTGGGTCATCCGTGGTCATATCGAAGACCGAAGACCATCTACATCCATGGCCACATCAAGAAAAGACCCTCGGGGGATCTGTGGCCCGGACCAAACTTTCCAACTTGCCGCTTGAATGGACGAAGGTGGAGTACGGAGTGCGGAGTGCAGAGATGAAGGTGGATAGATGGATTCTGGCCAAGACCCATTACTCATACGGTGGGTGCAAAAGAAATCAGCGATCGGCGAAGAAAAGCAGCTGGGCTTATACAGATTACCAACTCGAATTGGGAAGCGATGTGGAGAAGATAATCCCAATTAATCGTATAGAGGACTGAAGTGAAGAGACTTTCTTAGCAAAAATGGTTATTTATGGGTAAAAATAGGCAAAGGCTTATGGCTTAATGATTTAACATAAATGTCTAAATAAAGATCATTACATTGAACCTATTTATAAAGTAACTACATTTTTTCCTAGGAATTATTTTAATATAACACTGAATTACCCCCAAAGAACCTCTATAAATACCTATCCAATCTTTCAAGTTAGTTTTTCCATTTAAATTAATGACTTATAAACATTTATGGCCTATGTACTCCCCCGCACTTGGAATACCTTTAATTATTACGCTATATTGCGCGAGATTTACAGCTATTTGATCATCGAAACTGGTATTCCAACAAAAGCTTAGTAGGTATAAGGAAACTAATGGGCAATTACTGTATTGATTGGCTAAACAATAAATCGTAAATCAAGTTCAAACTAAAGAGAGACAGAAAACAAGCAATACTAGATCACTATAAGGAAATCTTTTGCAGCGAAAGCTATTTGCATATTTATAGCCACAGCTACCTTGATCAATCTAAATCTAAAGTAAAGTTTCCTTGAAGGCAAGCCAGTGGGATATATGTAACATGTGCATATCTTATCGAATTAAAATGATTTAGGTTCAGAGATACGGAATAAAGTTCACTTTTATAAGATTTCTAGACAATATTTCGATCAAACCCCTGAAACTGTCCTCCCACACGTTGGCTTCTTGGGTTCCAAAGACTCGTAAAAAACAATCGTGTATTAACTACATGTTGTAAATTAACCCTCTCCGTCCGACAATTATATCCAATTCTTCCCTTTTGATTCTATCGGTTTGGAATCATCACCACATGTGAACATATAAGCCCAGAGATCGGACAACGCCTACAACGAGACCTATGGGCCTGGGCTCCCTATTATCCAGCCACCACCTTTTTCTTTCCCCTTTAATACCAACGATCTTAGATATGTAGTGAATACCAAAAGCAATTCCATTTCCAATCCCATTAAGATTTGACATAATTTGAAATTTGGATTTTACGTCTCCTCTACCTTACTTAGAGGGAGAATACGGTGGAGAGGCGAGAGGCGAAGAGAAGAGCGAAGAATAGCGGCGGCGCAGACTGGGGCGGGGAAGAAAAGACAAGAGAAGAAATGCGCAGCGTAACCCTAAGACATCAACGGTCAGAGTTGCGGGCATCAATAACCAAAGCCAAAGACTGAGACTGAGGCTGAGACCGAGGACTGGGAATTGGTAGAGTTGGTGCACTGGGAAAAATTTGTGGAATTTATAAAGGATTAGATTATTAAAAGGTTTTAATTAGGAGCCCGGGTTTTAAATATTAAAATATTGACTTTTTTATATTATATAAACACGAATCCGATATGAAAATTATGAATTTAATAATTTTTCCATAAACAACTTATATTTTTATTCTATTTTTTATCTAGCAATATTATTGAATATTCAAATGATATTTTAAAGCTTACATACACCTTTTTAAGTATTAAATCGATTAGTGGGAAGTTAAATATGATATTTTTAGGATCAATATAATAAAAAAATATTATTTTTGTAGAAAGATAAAATTTGCTAAATTTAGTTTTTAGATAAAAAATGAATAACTAACAAGTAAGAAACCAAACAAAAATAATAATAACAGAAGACCTTAAATTCCAATCCAATCAAAAGGTCCACCCTATTTTTCTCCCTGTACAATGGGAATGGGAATGGCAAGGGGCATAAAGACGAAGAGTGGGAGAGGGCTGGGAATGGGTATGGGGATGGGGGAGCCGCTGCAAGAGTCCGGGAGTCGGGAGTCAAGAAGGCCCGAAGAAACGAAGAAAGGCAAAGGCGAAAGAAAAGAAAAACAATAAACGTTAACACGAACACGAAAATAAAATAACTCTCTCACGAAGTTCCCCTTGTGGCCCGCGCCTGTATATCTCTGCCTCTGTGTGTGTGTGTGTGTGTGTATATCTCACGGCTGAAATGTAACCGTGTTCGTGCCCAGGTGTGTGCGTGTGTGTGTGCTGCGTAGATGTTCATTTTACTGTACCATAATCGCAGCCCCAAATTGATCACCATCATCGCACAAAAGGCAAAAAGACAACGAAAACTAAAAATCATAATAAAAAGAAGAAGCCAAAAAGAACACGAGAATGGGCTAGAATGAGAGGCCGAAAGTCCAGGGGGAAACGTAATCAGAAAACACACCGACACACCACACACACACCTGGACCGCGCAACATCATCGATTTTCGAACAAGAAGGCAGCGCAGTTGCCGCGCAGTCGACGTCCGAGAGGCGAAAAAACACCTTTTGATCCCTTTTCGCTCCCACTCTGTTCTGCTCTTGCTCTCTGGCTCCCTCTTTCGCTCTCTCTCGGTGGCTCTGACTCTCCCGCTCTAGCACAGCATTGTTGGCAACACCAATACCTGTGCGCCTTACCTGCTGCTGCTGCTGCTGCTGCTGCGCAGCGGCGACTTCGAAATAAAACCAAACAAAGAGGAATGTGTGCGCGAAAGAAACCCACCAGCAACAACAACAACAACGGTAACAGTAACAACAACAGCAGCCCAGGCAATGGCAACAAAAACAACAACAGCAAGACCAACTGAGGCTGGGAGCTCCGAAAGACTAAGGCTACGGCTACGGACGATGTCTGCACAACATACAGGGTGTCCACTGTACAGGCCATTCAACCGAAATAGTGCTTTCAATAAATAAATACTATAAAAAGGGGTAATAAAACTAATTACCCGAAGCTTTAAATGGAATTGAAACAGTTTTGAAATACGCAACTACGAAATAATTTTCGTATTAACTAAGTTAACTTCTTATTTCCATTAAAATGGGTTAAATTCCTCCACTAGTATCACCTTAAGACCTCATTCAAAATGTATGTAACTCCTTTATCTAAAATAGTTCCAATAAATATTTAGAAATTCATTTTATCTCAATAGTAAATTCATATTATTATCAATAATATTAGGAAATATTTATTTTAATATTATAGTTGTTTTATAAACAATACCTACAGTGCACAAAATAAGTTTAAGTATATGAATTTAGGCTTTTATGCCCATTTTGCTAATTTAATGAATCAAACTGTATTGAAATTTGCTCTATTCTGAACTCATACTATACAAGATATAAGGAATACTTCAACACCTTAACTTAAAATAAAGAAATAATACCAGAAGGTATTGATATTTAATCATCTTTGTATAATATTTATACTTTTTAATAACATAATAAACTAATACATCGATTTCGATGCAATCATTTTTTAATATCTTAACTAAAAAATCTAAAACAAGTATTGCTTGTTTGTTATATTATTATTGTCATCATTAAAAACCGATTCAAAGAGTATTTTCGAGTTCGCAACCCTCGGGGGTGACTCGCTACAATTTTAAAAGTGCACTTTTAGTGTCCAAATGAGCAATAAAATAGTAAGATCCTAAATTCACACTTTTATAGCCTTCTGTTTGGAACTCAAGCTATTGTTTTTAAATCCGCAGTAATGTCTGACCTTTATAAGTCCAACATGCACGGAGAAAAATGGTCATATCCTTTTGGTCTTCAAAAATTTAAACTTTAATCTTGGAAAATGTTTTTTTTTTAAATCTCAAGTTTCCAATAATAAATATTTTTCCCTATAGTTTTAATGAGAACTCTGTCATATCGGCTTTATATTTAATTAGTGTGACCTTACCCTCATTCTAAGTAGTTAAATCATAGTATCATATATAATTTTCAAGACTTTTTTCCTATAATTAATTAGATATTTATATATAAAATAAATTATATATTTTTCAATATAGTTTTAATGAGAACTCTGTCATATCGGCTTTATATTTAATTAATGTGACCTTATCCTCATTCTTAGTAATTAAATCATAGTATCATATATAATTTTCAAGAGTTTTTCCTCAAATTAATTAGGAACTTGTCTAATCTGCTTTATTTACATTAAATATTAAATGAAATTAATCCTTATTTAATGTAAATATTGTCTACCACCCTAACCCCACTATTCTCACTGTGTAATCCCTGCCTGAGCCGACCAGGGCTGCAGCCTGATGCGTTTATAATTACTTCTTGGTAGGCTGCTACTCACTTTTGGGCCGTATTGTCCGGATCAGGATGCGGATTTTGGCACTTGGTGAGGATCTATGGCACTCGAGCGGGCTGGAACTGTGGAACGGCGGAGCTAGCTGGCTGCTGGAGTCGTCCGGGAGGCTGTCTGGATCCGATTTTAAATGTTGTTGTTGCTGGCGGTGGGCCGATGTTGTTGCTTGTTGTTTGTTGCTCGATGGTAGTTGCTGGTGGGTGCACCTTTCGCCACTCTTTGTGCTGCTGCTGCTGCTACGGCTGCTGCTGTTATTGTTGTTGTGCGTCTGGGGGCTTTTAGCCTGGCTCTCTGGGCCTTATGGCTTGCACAATGGCTGGCTTTCGGCCGCTTCTAATGCGCCACTCTTTGTGGTATGTGGAGCTGTTGCTGTCGTTGTGCCTGTGCTGGTGCTGCTGCTTTTGCCTGCTGTGCTTGTATCGTTGGCGGCCCGTGCATTTTGGCTCAGCATTTTAGCAACATTTCGCCAATGTTGCTGCAGAGATGCCAGAGGGAGGATGGGGTTTTTTTTGGGTTTGTTTATTGTATTATTCACTTTGAGTATTCACTTTAGTTTTCACGCTTTTTCCCGCTCGTTAAGCTTGTGTGTTTTGTTGGGGCTGCTGCTACGGCTGCTGTTATTAATCACTATTTTTATTTTGAATTTTATTATTCGCTGTTCGCTCAGCTTTTCGATGGCGTCTCACACACACACACACTTTCCACTCCGGACACTCAAAGCACACACGCTCTCCGAGAGACTGGCACACAGATACTGATACTGACACTCATACTCGCACACACACACGCACACACCTGGGGCTGTGAATATTTTTTCGCTTTTTTCAGCCTTCTCTTCCTCTTCGTGGCTCAAATAATATCTGTGTATGCCCGCGCGCGTGTGTGTCTGTGTGTGTTTTATTTAATTTCGAAAAAGTTTAAGCGCGATATTTTGCTGTGTTATTTGTTATTTGTTGTTTGTGTTTTTCCTCTCGTTTGTTTCAAGACACACGCGGATTAAACAGTTATATATTTTTGGGGATCACTTAATTCGATATTTATTCTCGCTTGCGAGCCTCGGATCGGCATTAACTTTTTGACTTTCCGTGTGCGCGGAAAACTTGTCGTCGCTGTCGCTGGATCTCGGCTCTCGGCTATAATGCCCAAAGAGTCAATTGGAGATTGTTCAACTGTTGAATGTGCTGCCACTGCTGCTGCTGCTGCTGCTGTAGCTGCTGCCTCTGCCGGCGTCGCTGCCGCCTTGCTGGTATTGGTGGCAAGGTGCTGTCCGTGTGCGCAGGTTTCGCAGGTGAGAGAGCGCTCGATTATTATTGCTTTTTATGGTTTCATCTCTTTCGTAACTGATATTTGAGCGAGGCAGCGACGCGGGCAGCGCTGGCAGCGCCACTCGAATTCATTCGAATCGATGATGTTGTGTCTCTACACTCCCAAACACACACGCACACACCTGTGGCAAACACAGGTAGCTACCCTTTGCGTGTGTTTTGGTGCACCTGCAGAGAAGTGAGTGCGCGCAGCAGCAAGGCACTCGGGCGCAGGTACAAAAGACTTAGGCCACGAACCTTCTGAGCGCTCAAAAGACTTAGGCAACGAACCTCAGCGATTGCCTCTTGCACGTGCGGCAGCGAGAGCGAGACGCAGTCACCCACCCGCACTGCGGCTCAACCGCTCCTGCTTGTTCATTTCGCTGCTGCTGGCATTGCATTCATTATCGAAAATTCGAAGTTCGCCTTTTCGAACTGTTGCTGTTCTTTTTATCCACTGTTGCCTTTGCTGCCTTGCTGTTGTTGTTGCCATTTGGCTTGTAAGCCGCCGTCGCGTGAAAGTGGTAGTGCAATTCAAGCATCAGGTAGAGAAACACACGCACACAGTGGCAGCGGAGAGTGAGAGAGAGGCACCTGGGAGAGAGAGAGCGCCGCATGCCAAGAGAATGCACAGGAAAAAATGGGTTAACGATCGATGATCGATTACATTCCTTAGTTTTTCATCGATTTTAACGATAATTTTACCAAATTTATCATAACTTATTAAATAAATCTGTAGATTAAATATTTTTATTCCTTTTCTTAGATTTCTTACTTAATAAAAATATTTCGGACTAAAATAAGCCTTTTTAGATAACATTTGCAGGTGAAAGACGTCATATCGATATATTTTATCGATTTTATTTCTTTAATTTTACAACCTTTTTAATAAAGAATATTAAGGATTTAGTTGATTTATTTCCCACTTCAAATAATATCTAAACTATAATTTAATGGTTTCTTAAAATAAAAAAAAAGAGTTAAATTTTTAAAAACAAATTATTTTGCTTTAAATCTCTCCATAGATTTTTTTCTCCGTGTGGCATACGTAAAATAGTTGGGCATGTACCACAAACGAATATAGCGAATACGCCGTGTAGCTGCCGCCACAGCCTCCGATCGTTCTGGCCCTCTCCCTCTCTCCCTCTCTGTTTCTCTGTCTGCCCCTCTCTGTGTCTTGCCCCTGGCCCGTGCCTGGCTCAGACTCCGACTCAGATTCGGATACGATTCCACCGAGTACAACCTCGCCAGGCGACGGCAATCAGCGCTGTGTCGTGTGGATTGCCGGACGAACGACGGACGCACGGACGGACAGAGCTTGTGTGCTTTTCGCCGCAGCAAAGGGTGTCGTGTCTCTCTCTCTCCCTCTCTACCGCCCCCACTCTGTCCGTCTCTGTCTTTTGGCGCTGGCGCACGCGTGGATCGGATCTGAAGTTCAGTGTAGAGTTTACATCCCTGCGGAGGCGGGTCTCTACAATGTGTAGAAATTCTTGCCAAACAATGAAAATTTATTATTAAATATGGCATTAATATATATTCTAATATGAATAAAAATGTACTTTCAACAAATTGAAATAAACATAATATAAATTATCTCGTAAAGATTACGATCGATAGCTTTTATAAATATTACAGCTTTTAAAAAGGATAAATCTATTAGTAATCGAAAATTTGAAGTATGACATTAGAAATGTATCCAAAAGTATGCAACAAATTTTGGTAAACTTAACAAACTTAATGGAAATTACATTTTTTTTCCGAAATTTAACATTTTGTAGCATACTTCTGTGCGCCTTGACAATTCATTCCGAAAAAGTCACGGCACACCCGAACAGCTGCATCGCGTGGTCAATTTCGCTCTGGAAGCTATGGAAAGTAAAATGTGCACAGTTGCTGTATTTATGGATATACAACAAGCCTTTGATAGGGTATGGCACGACGGCCTCCTAAGCAAGCTAAAGATCCTACTAACGCCACAGCTTTTCCTCCTCATTCAGAGCTTCCTATCGGAAAGGAAATTTAGTGTTGTTGTCGATGGTGAAAAGTCGTCAAAACGTCCAATCTCAGCCAGTGTACTAGGTCCGACACTTTACTCACTGTATACGTCAGATATGCCAGATTCCTGGGTTTGTACCGAAGTTGACGATGATGACATGCTCATCGCAACATACGCCGACGACACAGCAGTTATGGTCAGGAGTCCAAGCATAGACATTGCAACCTTGGGCCTGCAGGAGTACGTATCACGTTTTGAAGAATGGACAACAGAATGGAATATAGGCATAAACTGCAGCAAATGTGCTTGTGTCACATTCTCCACAAGGCCAAAGAGCTGCCCAGGCATTTCCATGCTCGGTTCTGTACTTCGTCACGAGTCCTACTACAAGTACCTTGGTGTGATTTTGGATAGAGGACTTACTTTCCAGAGGCACACAACAATGGTCAAGCAGACAGTGCTTTCAAAGGCAGCAAGTATGTCCTGGCTCCTTTCGTCAAGATATAAGCTCTCTCTGTCCAACAAAGTTCGGATTTATAAATCGATCCTCAGTCCAATCTGGAAGTATGCATTGCAAGTCTACGGCATAGCGTCTAAGTCGAACCTAAACAAAATACGAGTAGCGCAAAGCAAGATTATAAGATCGATTTGTAATGCCCCCTGGTTCATGAGAACCAGAGATATTGAAAGAGATCTTAAAATCCCAAAGATAGGCGATGTATGTCGTGCACAGGCTGAAAATTACTTCAGACGCCTTGGCTCTCATCCTAACTCCCTGGCGAAGAGGCTAACATGGAGACCAACAAGAAGAAGACTAAAAAGAAATCACCCACATGACCTTCCATTAAGATACATTTAATACCTTAAAAGTCTAAGTCAAGACTGAAATTAATTAAGACTGAAATTAATTAATGTATAATCTTGTATACCAACACTTGTTACCCCCTATATTTACAACCTGCTCAAGCTGCC
>VNJO01001771.1:0-14675 GCA_008042535.1 Drosophila tani | reverse complement strand
CTCAACTCCGGAACGAGAGCTCTCAGCGATGGAATAACAGAGGGTGAGTCAAAGGGACATTTTTTCCCAATATTGTCAGACATATTTACATATATATATATATATTCGTGCCCCATATACACTATATACCATATGACAAAATATTAGCTTCCCCAAAATACCCTATATTCTAAAAACACCTAAACATTAAATACACAATTTAAATCAATTCAAACTAGCTATTACAACACCTACTCACACACTTTAATGTCCAATACACAACTGACCAACCTTGCTAATAAATTTGTAATGTGAATTTAAAGCAACAAAATGCATTGGTAGAAACCCATTAAAAGAGGGGCATTGGTACAACTGGAAGACTGGGTCAAGAAAATGACATAACTTTTGACGAACGACATGAACAAAAGGGGATCGTATTGCACGGCCCGCGACGATCCAAAGGCGCACGAAGTTTGCGATTGGGGAGGGAAAACGGCCAAAACATAGCCCGATCGTTTTCACGGTCAAGCATAAATATGCTTGCGGGGCAATGTTGACAGAACGACAGACGGACAAACGATTTCTTCTATTTTTCAGGCACGTAAATAATTGTTCTGATTACGTTTGGAGAGGATAGTGGCGTCCAAAGAACCCACCCCAAACCCGGCGAGCTCAGCTGCACAAATCGTGTCTGCTATCCGGGCGGCCACTTCCTCAGCCCTATGTCCTCCAAGGACTGAGGCACCACGACAACACCGACGTAACACAATTACGAAAGCTACAGTCAAGTGTGCTCGACTGTGAGATACCCGGTACCTAAGCGATTGTGCTTTACATTAATTTTGAAATAATACATTCTATATGATACTACCTCGATGCATGCATAGCCTAGAGGTTTCAGTGCTGGGCAAACTTTTTTTTAGCAAGAAAGGACTGTGTTAAAAGCCCGCAAAATCCAAGAAATTAAAGAGAAAAACATCAGTTTCTTATTCATTTGTTCTCTTTTTTATTCAATTAATACTATTCGTTGTATTCGTCGTTCGTATTTATTTGTGACTGAATATACAGAGCAAAAATGATCTCCACCAAAGGCAGATGGAGTGCAAAATGCAAAAGAGAGTCGTGAGAGCGCCGCTTCACTGCAACCAATACATACTTATATACTTATTCGGGATAATGACAGAATTCAGAAAGAGATACGAGAGAACATCGCTTCATTGCGGGATAATGCAGAACAGAAAAGAAAAATAGAGAAGACACAGTGCATTGCTTAAGTTTACATATTCTACACTCCTTCTCAAAGCACTATGTCTGATATTACAAATATTCTCTTAAATTACAACTAACATAATCCCATTTACTGGATACATTTCTGGTGCTTAACTTTAGACAAATTTTTGGTTAGTACAACAGATATCATTTCATCAGTGGGAATATATTCATTTTAAATTATATTTTTCTTAAACATTTCCCTAACATGGTGATATTTAATATCAATGTGTTTGCTTCTTGCATGGAATGATGACGAGATCTTGACGAGATGTTGAGCACTCTGATTATCGCTGAAGATCTTCACTGGGTGGAGATTTCCAACGCCAACACCCAATTCGTCAACCAGTTTGATGATATACGCCGCTTCTTTAGATGCCATGGAGTGTGCAACATATTCGGCCTCCGTGTTGCTTAGGGCGACCACACTCTGCTTCTTGGATTCAAATGAGAATGCAGCCCCTGCAGCAAAAAAATGCCCAACCGCTGTACGATTTAGGATCCGTGTTATTGCTGGCCCAATCAGCGTCCACATAGCAGTGTATTGCACGACCAGTGCGGTGGTAATGTAGCTGGCGATCAGCAGTGCCTCTTAGGTATCGAAGCACTCGTTTTGCAGCGACTTTATGTTCCGTTATGGATCAGGATTCTGTTGCGCCAATTTCGCCACAGAATGGAGAATATCGGGACGCGTGGTGATAGCCAGATACATCAGAGAATCAATCAATGATTGATAGGCCACCTGATTCACACGTTTGCAGCTAGGGTTGTCGCATTTAACTTGATGACCTGCCTCTAGTGGTGTAGCATTTGGCTTGCAGCTCTGCATAGAGTAATCTCGGAGCAGATCCTCAATATACTGCTTGTGGCCAACCTTCACGCTTCCGGTTTCGCCATCTCTCTCCACTTCCATGCCCAGGAAATGTTTTAGCTGGCCTCCATCGACCACTTGAAACTTATCAGCAATAGCACCTTTGACGCATTCGAGATATCCTCTGTCGGAACTGGCTATTAAGAGATCGTCTACGTATACAACAATAATACATATATTAGTAAAAACTTTAATAGTATACAAACACGGTTTGCTGGGACATGGTTGAAAGCCAAGCTTGATGAGTGTAGAATTTAGCTTTTCGTTCCATTCCCTGCCGCTCTGCTTCAGCCCATACAATGACATGTGCAACTTCAGCACACGCTGAGGATATTGATGATCAATGAATCATTCCGGCTGACGCATGTACATGACATCATGTAACTCTCTATGGTATTAAGATATGCTGAAGAAACGTCCATTTGGTGCATATACCACCCATATTCTGCAGCCAACGCCATGACCAATCTGATTGTTGAGTATCTGGCAACAGGAGAAAAGTTTCGGTGAAGTTGACTCCGTATCGCTGAGGACAACCCTTGGCAACAAGTCGGGCTTTGAAGCGATCAATATTGCCATACCTGTCACGCTTCAGTGCATACACCCACATACATCCGATCGGTTTTTACCCTTTGGTAGATCGACTAGTGACCAAGTCCTATTTTGTAGAAGACTATTCATCTCTGTCTTCATTAAAGCACGCCAGGCCACTACATGTTTGCTTGACAAAGCCTCTTTTGCATTCGCAGGAACACTTATGTCTTCAGGTTATATGGTGCTTAACATGTGATATTCCTTTGCGGGGCGTCCTGGTCGACCCGTATTAACCTTCTTAGGTCTGCCGCGACCCCTATGTGCTCCTTCTGAAGTTGGCTGTGATGGAATTGATGGAATGATGGAATTTCCGTCGACACCAACTCCAGCAGGGCCTTCTGACTCCTGTGTGCTACTCATATCCCCAACATCAACTAAGGATTCGTTCTCACTAGCCGCGTTCAGGGCCTGATCGTCCGGAACAAAAGGTTACATATGCTCATGGAATTCTACTAGTTGCGGGCACACAGATTCAACATAACTCGCCGTAGCCATGTTAATTCTGTACAGGGTGCTTTCGATAAAAATAACATCTCGAGCTTCAATCACTTTCTGTTTCTCGGGGTTAAATAGCCTGTATGCCTTCGCTGTGACAGAATAACCGACCAAATAATGTTCTTCGCCTTTTGGTGAAAATTTCTTGTGCTGCGCTTTATTCACAACAATTGCCCTTGCACCAAAGACTCGCAGATGGCCGACACAGGGCTTTCTTTCTGTACACACTTCAAACGGTGTCACGCCCGGCAAAGAAGACGATTCTGCACGGTTACGCAAATATGCAGCAGTTTTGATTGCCTCCACCTAGGGAGTTACCCATAGGGTACAAGGGTATTATAAGTTAGTGCCAACCGATAATGTATGTAACAGGCAGAAGAAGGCATCTCCGACCCCATAAAGTATATATATTCTTGATCAGCATCACCAGCCGAGTCGATTTAGCCATGTCCGTCTGTCCGTCCGTGTGAAACAGATCTCAGAGACTATAAGAGCTAGAGTTACCAAATTTGGTGACAGCATTGAAATCTGTTGCACGTAAAATCGAATGATAAACATGGGAGATGTTAGCAATGAGGTTAGAATTTTAACACAGCCCCCTAAGGCACTGCTGTTGCAAGCTGTAGCCGACAGGTGGCGCACTCAAGCCTTGGCCGTGCGATATAATGGCGCCAACTGCAAAAGAAATGACCAAAAATAACATAATTCATTATCATTCATATTTAAGAATGACATTAAATTGTTTAGGTCGGGAGCTAATTTGAGAGGCGATTTGTTTTAAGAAGTATCGGAGTAGACTATTATAATGTATGAACAATTTTAAATTACCGTTTAGTGTGAAGTTTAGGTACCGGGTATCTCACAGTCGACTGTAGCTTTCTTACTTGTTTTAATTTGAAAAATTGGTCAACTTTGAAACGGTTCATATATCTAAATATATATATACATATAAAAAAACATATTTTATGTAAAATACTTATAAAATGACTACTCTAATTAATATTATTTCTACTTCCTTAGGCAGTATACATTTGAAGCCGCCAAAGTAGCTTGTGGTAACGTAGCTGGCTTGTTATCTTGGACAATGGCTATGGCAAAGTACTTTGAAGTAAATAAAGAGGTCTTGCCGTTGAAAGCTAATCTCGCTGTGCAAGAGGCTAAATATCAAAAAGCATCTGGTGACCTTCAAGAAGCAGAAGATTTGCTACAGCAAAAGGAAAATGAATTAGCCGAAGTACAACAAACTTTGGAGGATGCTGTGTCAAAGAAGGACGCTGTTTTATCTGAAGCTAAAAAGTGTCAAGATAAGATGGATGCAGCTACAGCACTTATAGGAGGATTAGCTGGTGAAAAAATACGCTGGACTGAACAAATAGCTTCGTTTAAAACTGAAACAGATCGATTGGTAGGTGATGTAATTCTGCTGACTGCATTTCTATCGTATACTGGACCTTTTAACCAAGAATTTCGAAGTGACCTGCAAAGTATTTGGATAAAACAGATTATTGAAAAAATGATACCCATATCGGCCAATGTAAATATAATTGAAAGCCTTACTGATCGGTCTCAAATAGGTGAATGGAATATTCAAGGTCTACCAACCGATGAACTTTCAATTCAAAATGGAATAATTGCTACGAAGGCAATGCGATTTCCACTCTTAATAGATCCGCAATCTCAAGGAAAAGTTTGGATTAAAAACAAGGAAAAGCAAAATAAATTAATTATAACTGCTTTAAACCATAAATATTTTCGAAATCATTTAGAAGATTCTGTTAGCTTGGGACTTCCTATTATTATTGAAGATGTTGCAGAAGAACTGGATCCTTGTTTAGATAATTTATTAGATCGTAACCTTTTAAAAGTTGGAACCCAATTTAAAGTTAAAATTGGTGATAAGGAAGTAGATTGGAATCCTGCTTTCAGGTGCTACATTACGACCAAACTACCAAACCCAGCATATACACCAGAAATTTTTGCTCGCACATCAATTATTGACTTTACTGTAACGATGCGTGGACTGGAGGACCAATTGCTAGGCAGAGTTATTCTCGCTGAACGAAAAGAACTAGAAGATGAACGTGTGCAATTGGTCGAAACCGTAACTGGAAATATGAAGAAAATGAAAGAACTCGAAGCTAACTTGCTTCATAAACTCTCTACTACGCAAGGAAGTTTGTTGGATGATGTCACAGTTATTGAGGTTTTAAATACTAGTAAAAACACGGCAATTGAAGTGAAAGAGAAAATTGAAATAGCGAAAGTTACAGAGGCAAAAATTAATGCTGCTAGAGAAGAATATCGTGTCGTTGCTACCAGAGGTAGCGTGTTATACTTTCTTGTATGCAGCATGGCAAGAGTCAACAATATGTATCAAACATCACTAATGCAATTTCTAGAACGTTTTGATGCTTCAATGTATAATTCGGCGAAAGCTCATATTACACAAAAACGCATAAAACGAATTATTAATTACTTAACATTCGAGATATACCGCTACAAGTCACGTGGACTCTATGAAAAAGATAAATATTTACTTGTCCTGTTGATGGCTCTAAGTATCGATCGGCAGTTGGAGCTGATTACTTTCGATGAGTTCCAAACTTTCATTAAAGGAGGGGCAGCCTTAAATCTAAATGATTGTCCCCCAGTACCCTTTCGGTGGATGACAGATGAAACATGGCTTAACCTAGTTCAACTGACAATTTTGTCACCTTTTGTTAACATATTGACAAAAGTTAGCGGAAATGAACGAGGTTGGCTAACATGGTACAAAAAAGATGCCCCTGAAAATGAAATAATTCCAGATGGATATAACTCGTTAGATCCATTCCGAAAGATGTTACTTATACGTTCATGGTGTATGGATCGCACTATTGCACAATGTAGAAAATATATTGCTAGCTCACTAGGTGAACGATTTGCAGAGCCAGTAGTTTTAAACTTTGAGGAAATGTTAACGGAAAGTAGGGAGCTAATGCCAATGATTTGTTTTTTATCCCTTGGCTCGGATCCTTCATCAAACATAGAACTTCTTGCTAAAAAAAATGAACTTAAATGTCATCCTATATCCATGGGACAAGGTCAAGAAATTCATGCCAGGAAGCTTATATTAGCTTGCTTAGAAGATGGTGGATGGGTTTTACTACAAAATTGTCACCTTGGCTTAGAATATATGGTCGAACTGACAGTTCAAATTTTAGAACTTGAGCGCCAAGGTAAAGATGCTGTCGTTAGTCCGAATTTTCGAATTTGGATCACAACTGAACCCCATCCTAAATTTCCAATAACATTACTACAAATGTCTTTAAAATATACTAATGAACCGCCAGCTGGAATACGCGCTGGGTTAAAAAGAACGTATACAAACCTGTCCCAGGATTTTTTGGACTATTCACAGTCACCATTTTATTTGCCTGTCGTTTATTCAATATCATTTCTTCACACTGTCGTGCAAGAGAGGCGGAAGTTTGGTCCACTTGGTTGGAACATACCATATGAATTTAATTCTTCTGACTGGTATGCTAGTTGCTTATTTGTTCAAAATCATTTAGATGATTTGGAACAAGGAAAAGGTATAAGCTGGGTAACTGTGCGGTATATGCTGGGGGAAGTACAATACGGTGGCCGAGTAACCGATGACTATGACAAGCGCTTGCTTAATACATTTACAAGAGTATGGTTTCATGATGCTCTTTTCGACGAAACATTTCAATTTTTTAAAGGTTATAAGGTATATAGTTTTAAAGAGCAAGAAGCTTATTTGTCAGCTATTGACGAAATGCTAAATGTTGATCCACCTCAAGTATATGGATTTCATTCAAATGCCGAAATTACTTATCAAACAAATACAATGAGAAATATTTTAGAAGAAATAATGTCCATTCAGCCCAAAGGTAGTAATTATTCATGTTTATGCACTTGTAAGGAGTAAAATCTTTCTCAGATCTACTTAGTTTGCTAATGAAAAGTACAATATTGTTGTCGAAACCAAAAAATTAGTCGTGTTCGTCTGTCTGTCCTAAAGCCGAAAAATTAGTTTTCGTAAGAAATTTGTAGAATTATTTTATTTACATAGCAGCTCATAACAGTTATATGGTAATAATTCAATTCTTTACCAAAATACTTATTCAAATTAATGAAACAAAATTTGTTTGTGGTGTTTGTGTTTTTTTTTGCATTTTCTGCATGCTCTCTCTAACAATGCTATGATCAAAAATTTAATTACGATTACATATTAAAAAACGCGTTTTGTACTATTTTTTACATAATCTTTGGACGAGGCTTAAAATTGGGAATACTTTGATTGAATAATCGCGTTTGTTTATTTAATGTATAGACTAACAAGAAAGCAGGCTTACTTCGGTAAACCGAAGTTTGTACACCCTGGCAGTTTGCAAGTGGATTTTTGAAAATCGATTTTAAATTTACATTTTTACATTTTCATATAAATTTACCGCTCGCTCCTATGGCTGCTATATGATATACATAGTTGTCTGATGTTAATTAAATTAAAAATTTGCCATTTTTAGTGAATAATACATAATAAAGCATACGAAATCCAATATATAAAAGAAAGCTATGAATAAAATGGTGCAAAAGTAACTTATTTTAAGCAAACGGTGTGAACATATTGTGTCGCACGCTACGTGTCGCACGCTACATTTATTCCACTACGTATTGAAGTTTTTCTATGAATAACTTCATATTTTCTTGAAAAGCCACTAAATCTGTACTTAATAGATATCAAAGAAAAGATTTGATAGAAAAAGTGCAAACATTTCGTATGTTTTATATCGAAAAATTAAATATAAAAATGTTCTTAAAAATACAAAAAAAAAAAAAAAAAAAGGTTATTTTAGTTTTTTTGCCGATTTTTACATGAAAACACTAAGATATGCTTTGTAACCATTATATTAAGAAAACTTTGATTTGGGTTTGTCCATATCTCAAAATTTATAGAAAAAAGTTCATAAAGTGCACAGCTACTTATAATTTGGTTTCTATTAGTTTGCAGACCGTTCTTATGGCAGCTATATGATGTAGTCATCCGATCTGGCCTTTTCCGACTTATACGTGGACTGCCTTTTATATTTCTGGCCTTGTACTTTTCTAGTGTGGCCAGGCGTAATTTTATGTTTTCATTGAAAAGTTTGGTATTCTTTAACATAAATTCACTCAGAACAGCTAAAAGTATTGATAATATTTTTGTTGTTTACAGTGAATTTTAAAGGTCATTTAGACAAAATCATGGAGTCAAGCCGTGAACATTTTCGTGCGATTATATTTCACAGTTTTATACGTAAATAAACCAGCCAAGAATGCTTCGATGAACTTAAATCGATATATAACGACCACGCACCATCCTTAAGTACTGTAAAAAACTGCTACAATGATTTATCACGTGGTCGAAGTTCGCTCAATGACGCATTTCGCGAAGGTCGTCCAAAGTCGTCTAAAAGTCGTCGTTATGCCTGCAAATGTCGATGCAGTGCGCGTAATGATTAAACAAGATCGACATGGTACATACCGTGAGATTCAGGCATCCTTGGGCATAAGTTCCACCAGCGTACATTTAATATTACTGAATGCTTAGTCGTAAAAAAAAGTTTTGCTCAGATTGGATACCGCGATTTTCATCGCCAGATGAAGCAGTTGAAACGTTTAAAAACCATGTTTTAGTGGTGTTTCAGAAGGAATGGAAAAAGGCTTTGAAAATTGGTTCGTTCGAATGCAAAAGTGTATTAATCATCTAGGAGAATATTTTGAAAAACAAAAAAAACCGTTTTCAACCACCAGTTTTAATTTTTTCATTATTAGGCCAGAAATATAAAAGGCAGCCCACGATTACTAATGCAGTTTGTAGATGCTGATCAAGAATATTTCAACTTTATAGGGTCGGAAATGACTCGTTCACTGCGTTGCAAACTTCTGACTACACTTATAATACCCTGCAAGGGTATAAAAACGAAGACATCAAACAAGTCTATTAGATTTCAATTGCTTCAATCTTGCATCTAATGTACTTTTCTTAAGGGGCTATACCAGTGTAATATTTTCAAAAAATGTTTTTTTTTTTTTGCTAGTTTATTTTTTGAACAATATCCTCTGAGAAAATGCATGAGAAACTTTAGACGTGTTTTTCTCGAAACGACGTCTTTCAACTTTTATCTGGGCGTTTTTAAATATATTTTCCATACAATAGCCTACTATCTTTTTGATTGAATGAAAATTGTAAATTTGGCACTTACACTGGTGTAGCCCCTTAAAGCCAGCTGGAACTATTCAAAGTTATCCAGTTTTTCCTTTTAACTGAAACACAGGATTATTATTCTGAATTTGTATCAGTATATAGCAACAAAAAACTTTTTATAGTGAACAATAAGTCTCAGTAATAACAAGAAAGAAAACTAACTTCGGTAAACTGAAGTTTGTATACCCTTAGATTTTTGTAAATTTTACGTCTTACATGTAGAATTTTACATTTTCGTATAAATCGACCGATCGCTTCTATGGCAGTTATATGATATAGTTAGACGGTCTTAGTAAAATTAAAACCGTAATTCTAAGACCGTAAAAAACCGCAATTACTCGAAATTTAAAAAATACGTGTGAAAACAGAAAAGTTAAAATTTTTATTTTTTAATTTATTTCTCCATAATTATTATGGCAGATATAGGATATAGCGGTGCTAAAGAAATAAGACTAGGCTATTAAGCAACTTACATTGCCACTTACTGTCAGAATTTTTTAGAACGGTGGATCAGCTTTTGTAACGCATTGGGTTTGATTTAAGAACTTTAACTTAAAATTACAAAGCATTCTCCATGAATGGGAGATTGAGTTAAAATTTTTATTTTTAAATTTATTTCTCCATAATTACTATGGCAGATATAGGATATAGCGGTGCTAAAGAAATAAGACTAGGCTATTAAGCAACTTAAATTGCCACTTACTGTCAGAATTTTTAAGAACGGTGGTTCAGCTTTTGTAACGCATTGGGTTTGATTTAAAATTACAAAGCATTCTCCATGAAAGTAAAATTATAGTAGTAAACATATAAGAACGAAAAACACTTATTTATCTTGAGTACATATGCACATGGGACATTCTATGCCTACTTGGCCACTCCTGTTTTTTTATCGGTCTGAAAAAAATGCGTACCCACATTTTGTAGTACTCCATGTCCACATAATAACGTGTACATTTTTTTTCACTATCAATAATACGAATAATACAATGAAATCAGTATTTCCATTTTTAAGAGAAATTCGCTCAACTTTGAAAATAATTAAGGATATATGTAGGGACGTATTTGCCAGGAAATCTTTGTATTTTCATAGATAATTTTTTTTTATTTATCGGAATGGATATATTAGTTTTATGAACAATATTTAACACAGAATATTGTTTAGTTGCGCGAACTATTTTCAAAATAGTGCGTCTTTCAGTAGGTTATCAAAATTGGACATGAAGTACTACAAAATAAGCTGATGCATTTTTTTTTTCAATCCGAAAACAAGCTGGGATGGTCGAGTTGGCATGGAATGTCCCATATGTTGATGCTCAGTTTCATAAAAACTTGAAACGAATCGATTTATTTTAAATAAAAAAAATAAGCAAGCCGATGATTTCAAACCCTTGCCGTTACTATGACAGTTATAAGACATGGGTATTTAAATGTTTATATACATATAAGCCATAGAGGTTTCTCGAAAATGTTGATTACAGGGGAAAAGGCACAGGCTTACACAAAATTCTGTTATTCTGGTTTTAAAAACTCCTTGTTCAGCAAAAAAAAAAAGGACTTAATTACTAATAGGTGACTAAAATTAAAGCGATCAGGATTATAGTTCTCCCGGAATTGTGTTCATACCAAAATCATTTTGAAAACCATTTTTCCGATGTAGTGATAAAAGATTCTAGTTTGTTTTTCTAGGTTGCCAGAAGTAGGCCGCTATATTAGCACCTAATTTCGATGTTACTGGTCAGATCTTTATGATATTTTGTGGGAGAATATTTAAAACTTTGCGTCCGGTACAAGTATATATAAACCCTTAGAATAATGTTTGACGCAAATTTAGCCACTGAGAAAACTCTGTCTTGTTTTCATATAGTTTTGGTTACGTTAATTTGGTTAAGCTTTTGAAGAAACTATTTTTTTTCAATAGTGCTGTGTATTTAAAAATACACAATTGTTTGTTTAATATCTAAATTGCAGATATCAGAATGAAAAAAAAGATTTTTAATATCTAAAGCGATAAAGATTTTCAGAAGATTGAAAGATTACAAGGGTATTCCATCTTCGGCCTCCGAAGCTAACTTCACTTTTTGGTTTCCGTTTATTTTTACCAATTAATTTTATTAAGAGTCATCCGGTGGTACTGGGGAATCAAGAGAAAATCGAGTGGCGCGCCAAGTCAAGGAAATGTTAAGTAAAACTCCGCTAGCTTTTGATGTATTCGATGTAAAGCAGCACCTTATTGCAATGGGAGCAACAAGTTCAATGAACATATTTCTTCGCCAGGAAATTGATAGAATGCAGCGTGTACGTAATATAAAAATATTAATAATTGTTTTGTTTTGAATTAATTTTTATATTAATTTTTTTTATTTTTTTTTAAATTTTTTTAAAGATAATTATTTTAGTACGAACTACTTTCAAGGACTTATTACTGGCCGTTGAAGGAACAATCATAATGAGTGAGAATCTCTGCGACGCTTTAGATAATATCTTCAATGCCCGAGTACCAACCGTATTCAAGCGCGGTAGTTGGGTATCTTCAAGCTTGGGCTTTTGGTTTACAGAACTCCTTGAGCGGCATATTCAATTTTATAATTGGTGCTTTGGATCTCGACCAGTAGTTTCTTGGATGTCCGGATTTTTCAATCCACAGGGGTTTTTGACAGCAATGCGTCAAGAAGTAGCTCGAGCTCCCCAAGGCTGGGCTTTGGATCAAGTAACAATGCATAACGACGTACTAAAAGTCGGACCTGAAGAGTGTAAGAAGCCACCTAAAGAAGGGGTATTTGTGTATGGACTATTTGTCGATGGGGCTGGTTGGGATAGACGTACATCTCGTTTGGTTGAAGCAACAAATAAGGTTCTTTTTACATTAATGCCGGTCATTCATATCTATGCTATATTCTCAACAGCTGCTAAAAATCCAAAGTTATACACATGCCCAGTATATAAGAAAATTAATAGAACGGACTTAAATTACATCTGCCCTTTGTGGCTGCAATCAAACAAGCCACCGGATCATTGGACTTTAAGAGGTGTTGCACTTTTATGTGATGTAAAATAAAGTAAATTATATACAAATTATCCTAACTCTCATGTACTTAAACACCCGTTGGCGTGGTTCTACTATTCCTCGGGGCTGCCAGCACTTCCTTTAAAATATAACTTTCAGTGAAAATAAATGTGAAGCATCATTTTACATATCAATAATTTTTTCTTTTCTTCTTTCTTATAGCTTCGTGGCGACTGTATTTCTCCAAGAGTATGTACTACCACTCACGATTTCCGGCTTTAAGATAATTAGTTTGCTTTGTGTTTTTTTGTCAAAAATATAGGTAAAAGATTGCGAGGTAACTACAATGTAACATATATACTCGATTATTTGCTTGCATATATACTAAGTGGGTTAATGTTAATGTCTTTAGTTTACTTTAGTTTAAAAACACTATTAACAGAGGAGCTTATTTTGTTAACAGCATTATAATTTGCACATAGTAATCTAAAGGTTTGGTTAATGCGTTTCATACTAGGTTCTACAGTGGTGCCAAACTAATGGTAAGTAGTGTTGTGTCCATGAGAGAGAGAACATGACCTTTGGTTAATAGTTGAGAATGGACTGATCTTTATTCGTATAGATATATATATTTACATGAGTACTTCTTCGCCCGAATAAAAAATCAGGGGATTTTTTATTTACTGGTTATTCTTTATTAGAATGCTGGAAAAAGACTGACTATCTGTTACAGAATTGGTTAGCATGAAACCTCGGTTTGCGTCTTAGAATTTACAGTTAGTGCATTCATTGTGATCGTCACTTTTTTGTTTATGTTTACATATCTCGGTCTTATAAGATTTTGCGAGCATATTGGATTTTCAACTTTATGTGGAATTACGTCATTGTTGACGTTCGGACTTAATCAATTTTCTTTATTTGTTTGCATTGCGTGATCTCAAGCTTCTGTATCTTTTTTAATCAAAGTCGAAATTGGCGATTCTGTTTGTTTGTGAACGGTTTCGTTCTTTGAACTGGTGGACGTTGAGAAGTCGCAGTGCAGATATGTCACTCCCCCTTCACCTCGACAAAATCATATGGTTATTTATATGATTTTGGGGTATAGTTTTGGTATTTCTTGTAACTCTTGTAAGTTTTGTAACTCTTGTGTTGCGATTGTTGGGTCGTCACCTTTTGTGTTATTGTATTTAATAAGTATTCTTGTAGGTATTTCTTTAATTTATAAAGTAGGTACTTAATATTAAGAGACCCAGTGTTACAATTACAATTATTTTGTAAATCTGGTTTTCTTTATTGTGTTCAAAGAATATTTCTTTTGCTTCTCTGTATGATATTGGGTCTAATTTGGTGACATTATTTCTTGTGTATATGGTTTGTGTGTAGTCAGAATTATGATTGCTTATGGATAAATCGTTAATTGCAATTGAGCAATTGTGTATTTTGATCATATTGTTTCCTTCAATTACAATTTCATTTTTAATACAATTTTGATTTAGTATAGTTTTTGACAAATTCCATGTAACTATGATATTTGGTTCGACATAATTAATTTGGGTAGTTAATAGCGTTTTTGCGTACCTGCAACTAGTATCTGTTTGATTAACAATACCTAAGAGACATGTGTTGGTTACAGGTTTTCTTGTTTCTTTGTTATACAGACTGTTTCTGTATACGTAATATTTGTTTTGGGTGTTATCTTGTAATATTTTATTATCTTCATCTGGATAAGGTAATATTTCGTATACGGGAAGTTTCTTTATTTCTCTGGGTATGTGGGATATAATTAAAACTTCATTTGAATCTGACCTAAGCCAAGTTGAGGTTTTTATGTTCAGAAGTATCTCAGAGTTAATGTTTGTCAAGTAGTCGTGTTTTAATAACTTTGGATTGAATATTCCTAATCTTGCTAACTGCATTCCCATTTCCAGGTCTTCAATGTATTCTGCGAAATGTTCTAAATTAAAAACCAATAATTCAAGAATTTTTTCGTTTTGGTTGTACTCGAGATGCTTGTTTATTATATCAATGCCTTTGTTAACTGTATCGATTTTATTGTTTAGTTCGTTTACCTGTACACTGTTTTGAGCTATTACATTTATTTTTTCTTCTAATTCTTCTTTATCATTATTATCTAATGTTCCAAAAAGATACTTGTAAGCTGTTCCTACAAAATTAGCTAATCCTCTTTTGTTTCTCCTAACAATTTGTAA
>VNJO01001770.1:0-21691 GCA_008042535.1 Drosophila tani | reverse complement strand
CAAATTATTTATCATTAGCCAATTTTGGTAGGAAAGTAGGATATCCCCAACATTACTAACAAAAAGAGCTACCGTGATATATAATAACTCATTGTCGTTCATTTATTATATTGGATAAGAACAAACAATTAGCATTGTTTTCTTAGTTACCAATATACATATATTTATCAATGAAAGGCATAGTCTTTCGATTAGACAAAAATAAAATATGTTTCAAAATTTAACAAGATATACTCATTTTTGTAGACGTCGACATAACTAGATTGACTTGGCTTGCGATGTCAAGTCAAGAATAGTAAATTTCCCCAACTTCTAATCAAAATTATAATACCCTCAGCGAGGATATAATGACAAAAGTGAACATTCCTGGAAAAGCCAAGGGGAAGTCTTAAAGACCAATCCGAACGCAGGCAATAAATCGGGTATTTTTATTGGAATTATTACTTGTTTTGTGGCCATATTGTGCAATATTCGATCGGCCAAATGTTGCCTATTCCTTGGTTTTGACGAAAACAATTCGTTTGTTGAAATCGACAACAAAATATCTCTATATGTTTCGAGTATTTACGTTACTTCCTGCTGCTTTTGTATATCTGGAGACGACGACTTCTCATGCACTGCACTTTGATCTTGTTTATAAGAAAAATAGTGAGAAATATGTATATTCTGCGTGTGGTTGGGTTTTCGAATAGAACATTTTCATTGTTTAACAAGCTGCTTCCATTCTACGCATCGCGGGCCTACATACGTGGAGGATCCCTTTCTCATTCTGTTTTATATACAATTCTTGTCAAGTGGGTGCTAACTGTCTGAGGACTTTCGATGATTGTAAGGGATGGATGGGTGGAGCCGGGGCAGGAAATGTGCCAACATATTGTCGAAGATTGTGAAAGAAAGGAATACGAGTTGGTAAGATCATCATTTGTGTTGTGTAGGAATTTTTTATCGAGGGATAAATATAAACTTGGATTTAGGAAAAAGGAAAAGGGAATCGTCGAGATAATTATAATCGTATCAAAATAATACAAAATGATTTTAAAATTATTATTTACAATATTTGATCTAGTTGCAAACATTGCAACGGATCTACTAGACTCTTTTAAGAAATCTTAACATTTTCAGTTAAAACTTTAATAAAATTTATTAATTAAAGATTTCAAGGAAACATTGAACCTATATTATTGCCGTCACCAAACAGTATTTTTTATAACAAATACAAACACCCAACGATTATCTCATAAATTCCCCTGATATATGTATGTATGTAGACCTTTTTGTTTTGGTTCAGTTAAGGTACTCGTTTTAAAGTCAGCATTAAAGGCGGAATAAATCTAGCCATTTCCGTGTGTTTGTTTGTCTGTCTGTCAGCTCTACTTCCGTTTGAGCCTCCTCAAAATGCAATTAAGGACATAATTTAAATAGTTTCTCACCTTTCCAATGATAAGTTTTAATTCGTGGTTTTTTTCAATTTAATCTGTATAAATTGTACAATCAAAGCCAGGACTTTTTCCTTTTAACATGGCGGTTCATACCGGGATACAAACTTCCAAAATGTTGTGCAAAAAGCCTGAACATTTAATCATTTATTTAAATAAGTTTAAGTTGCATAATACCCCCATATATTCATAAATAAATTTGCCTAAATGTACCTTATACAAACAATTCATTCTTTTGAAAAGTCTGAATAAATTATCCAGATTTTCCCAATAGCAAAATGAAAATGCATTTCTAGTTTTTCTTAACAGCACTTAAGATCAATTAATTTCCTTAGAGTAATTTAGAAAATACACCCAGACATATTGACATATGGGAGTATAGACATATAGACAGATGAACAGATAGACAGACAGACAAATAGACGGGCAGACATATGACTAGATCGACTGAGGCGTTTAAGGTGTAACCAGGTTTATCCACCAATATCCCTGCGCCTCGCAGAAATTATAAATTAATTATTATTTGTAATGTTTAATAGACGAAATTAAAAACAATATTGAAAAATTAAGAATTCATTTTCAAACCCACTTTGTTAAAGAAGAATTGTGCATTCAAAAAAGATTTCTTACTTTTGCTTTTAAATTAAGTAAAATTAAAAAAAAAATGTTCTTGAATGTTAAACTTATTAAGCTCAGAAATAATTGTTGCTCTTGAAGCCTTTTTCCGAATGTTTTCAAAATATTCCAAAAAACAACGTGCGGAAAGATAAATTTAGCAGTAAACTTCTGCGAAGCATTTATTAAAAATTATCATCAATTTTAAGCGATTTTCAAACACATTTTCGCCGAGGTGAAAATGAATGAGGCAATTAGTAAGGAGCATTAAATTCGACATTTCCTCAATCAACAAGCGGCCGGGTAAAAAAACAAGCTGCCTTTGAAGGGGTTTCATCAATCCTGCGGCCACATTAAATAAATTAAATTAAGAACAACAAATCCCGAAATGAACAACGATTTATGAACAAATTAAGAATCAGACTTTGAAAATAAACTTGATGTTCCCCGCGAACGGGAGAAAAAGTTTGTTTATTTGCTTGAGCAATTGGTCCGTCATTCATGGGCAGATACAGATAGCTATCCGTCTAATTGCCTTCTGTAATGAATTGTTCCGTTTCTGTATAGATTGGCTGAAGCATCGATGATAAAGAAAATGGGATGTGAGCTTTCTGGCGGGAGCGACAGGTAAAGGTACGCAAGGAGCCGCTGATCTCTGATAGATGTGGCGCCACGGGCCCAACTACTGTGACTCCAACCGACGGGGCGAGGAGGTGTCTGTGCCGGTGCCGTTTAGGCTAATGACGGGGAATAGCTGCTCGATGGGCTAACCGAATGACTAACTGAATGATTGAGTCTGTGGAAGCCAAGCGGTATTTTTAGGGGCCAAGCCAAAGGCCAAGTATTTACACACAGCCACCCACTGGGGTGGCCTTTCGAGGCGGAGGCTGCGTGGAGGCTACCTGCCGGGTCCAACCTGCTTAGCCCCTGCCTCCTATGAAGACTCCTCATTTCGTGATGGATTGATCCTATCGCATCGCACATCATAAAATCTCCGACCAAGCTCTCTCTCTGTATTCCCTGATTCTTCGATTCTGTGTTGCTGTTTGCCTGTCCCGCCTGGTGTTGAGTAGTTTGTTTGATTGTTTCCCCTTTTTTCTTTGGTCTGCGATCGATCGATTCACCGATCGATGGCTAAGCTAAAATAGATTTTCTGATATAAAAATGTTGTCTGAACCATAATCCGGCGCCGTGTGCCTAATTAATTAACCATTTATAAGTATGTTAATCCGATTTGAACTGCGTTCTAGCGCCCAACGATCACGAATCACTGATCTTCATGGGAGAATGTCTAGGGGTCTGTTTGAGATTTGTATGCAAGGAACTCAGGAAATACAGGTGATTTAGATATATTCGAAATCTTGGAGTGCCCAGGCAAAGGGAAAATGACACATCAAATAAAGGTAATAACGTTTTTAAATATTTATGCGAGTAAGAAATAGTACAAAGTGGCTAGAAATGAGAAAAAAGCTAACATTCTTTGTAATATTCCATAAAATATAGCTCTATAACTCTTAAAAGGGCTAGATTTACCCACAAAATTACAATATGGCCACACTGGTTCATTGCTTACCTTCTGTGCATACTGTGCGTGTGCTGGCTGAGGCGGGGCAGAGAAATTTGGTGACTCGCGAGTCAGGGTTGTAAGAACCGCTGATTCAAAGCAATGGGAACAATTTCAACTGAGGTTCTAATGTACAAGTGAACAAGTAAAGTGTTTGAATTGATTCCACAGATATTTCTGCAGCACTGTAGACACTTCAGACTTCATCCTGTTACATACCTTTAGACTGGACGAATATTTTGGTATTAATATCCATAAAACCCATAAAGTAAACTAGTGCCTAGTCAGCAGGAGGGTCCATGTCCAGTGCATCGGGAGCAGATGGCCCAGTGCATGGAATGCACGGAACGGTTTCTGCGAAAGCATTCAACTTTAGCCGAAAGTTCATTCGCAGTTTACCCCAATATCGAGGAACGTACCGCGAAATATTCACCCAGCCATAAATATGGAATATCCTGTCATGGCGGGCCAATAAATCGATACGGACTTAAAAATAGCAGTATACCTTCCTCTCGGAGATGCATCCGCATCGGCGAGCTCGAGTGATTTAAGATCGCGCCCGCAATTACCAGAACTCATTAAGCTATTTACCGGCCTGCGGGCGGAATCGGGGCGCACAGTATTTACAAATGGATCTCAGAGTAGGCAATTAAGGAGCTGGCGTTGTGCAGAGGCAGCGGCCAGGGCAGGTGATGAAAATCAGTAAAAACTCATTAAAACAAACCGCCGATAGTTGACACAAACCAAATGCCAAATGCCCAATTAAGGCATTATTAACCTTTGCAGGCCAGATTCAGATACAGATGCAGATGCAGATGCAGATACATTTGCACTCGTGGTGCAGCAGCGCATTTCCGCTGTAATGTAAATAGACGTCGGACCCGTAGAGTGTTTTCCCTGAGTAAATAAAACGCTCTCCACGAAGACAATTAGACTCATGCCGAGAGCACAAACAAAGCGAATGAGTCCCAGCACAGGCTATTTGGAGGAAAACAATAAAAAATGCATAAACTAGTTTAGAAGTTGCCACAAAGCAACAGTTTTGAAAACTTATATATGTGGATTCGGATATTTAAAAAACATTTAGCCAAAAGAAAGCATTTGGCCGTCGGCTCAACCTCGGGCGCCCCATGTTGTGTTCGATTACCCCAAATAATTTTTGCTCTCTTAGCGGTAATTGTTGTTTTTCTGATTCCCGTGTGTGGGGTAAACAAAAGCGCTCGCCCCGCAGCCACAAAAATGCCTCAATGATTATTTCCAATTAAGTGAAAATTTTATTATAAACAAACTAATTTAAATATTTTCAACGTGAGTTTCATTGAACAAAATAATTTACTCAAACAAAGGAAATTCGAATTTCATATTTCTGCCAGGGAAGTAATATCGTTGTTTCTAGGATTCCTGCGACTCCGGCGAATAAGGAAATTCGTAAATTTCGTTCAACAAAAAATATATTATTTCCCCCGGATGTACATACGCTGTGCCCCAATGGGGAAGGGAGGATGCGGCCCATAAGTAATGGGTTCGCTATATAAAAATAAATAATCGATGGATATTGGGTAAACTGTGCGGCGGAAGTACAACACAATATTGTTTGGCAACAAAATGAGATAAAAATGAAAAGCTAATGCATTTTTTTTTACCCAATTTTGTATTATTACTAGATGAAATAATAGGCAACTCAGTTCTTGTTTATAAGAATTAACGTATATTTTCTTTATATTTAACTTTTAATGTAGCTACATTTACATGCAAAATTAACAATTATGTCGCATTTTTGGCAGAGGCCGGGCTGAGAAAATGAGTGCTTTCCGAGTCATATAAATGCTAAGTGCGAAATATTATATTATATTATTTATATTATTTAATATATTTATTTTTTCCATTCACGCAAAACAGCCACATCCACATATCCCACGCTGGCCACGAACGCGCTCCTCCGCTTCCATCAACATCACCAACAGCACCATCAGCAACACCTCCATCAGCAGCAGCATAAGCCTCCGCAGCATAACTCGACAATGGCAGCATCGGGCCTGCTGGCGCCTCTTCACAGCCTCAAGAATCTCCAGTGCACGCAGCAGCAGCGGTTTCTGGGCAAGACGCAGCAGCAGCTCCTGGACCACACTCCCACGTCGCCCGCCGATGCCACGCCCCAAAATGGCCACCAAAGCAACAATGGATGCAACGGCAGCGGAAGCGGAAGCGGCAATAATGGAAAGAGAAAGCGCTCTTGGTCGCGGGCCGTCTTCACCAATCTGCAGCGAAAGGGACTGGAGATTCAGTTCCAGCAGCAGAAGTACATCACCAAGCCAGATCGCCGCAAGCTAGCGGCTCGACTAAACCTCACAGACGCTCAGGTGAGGGGACTAGGTTTTAAGCCCTTGCAGCCTTAGTCAACTTGGTCAACATAATTTAGCAGATAGGTTTTATTAATAAAAAAAGTTGGTTAAGTTAAATAAGTCAATTCACTTAGTCAAATTGTTCCTACAAGGATAAGGCCACAGAGTGAAATTATCCACGAGGTTACAAAAACCTACGAAAAGCAAAGTATTTTAGGGTTCGCAATCGAACTTACAAGATTTTCATCTTTTTATATATTAATATTATATATATTAATATATATTATATATATACCAGGTATACCGGTATGAAGTGAGCGTCAAGATACAAATGTCTCGATAGGGAACATTTGTTGTGAACGAGCCTTTATTTTTTGTTTGTTTGTTTGCTATGACATCTGTGAGTCATATTTAGTATACATCAAGTTATTGAACAGACAACAACATATTTTCTCATCGTGTTAAAAATGTCGAATTTTGTACCAGCAAGTGATGATTTGCGGAAAGCATTAATTTTTTTTTTTTCATTTGAAGAAAAATGCTGCAGAGTCGCATCGAATGCTTGTTGAGGCATATGGTGTTCATGCTCTATCAGAAGCTACAAGCAAAAGATGGTTTCAACGGTTCAGAAATTATGATTTTGATGTGAGAAATGAAGACCATGGAAAACCACCAAAAAATTTTGAAGACGCCGAATTGGATGGAGATGACACTTTGAGTCAAAAGCAAATGGCAGAAATGTTAAATGTTGCACAACAAACAATTTCTGACCGTTTAAAAGCTATGGAAAAGATCCAAAAGTTAAAAAAAAAATTATTTTCACAAAAAAACGCTCATTTCATACCGGTACACCTGGTATATATACAATTACTGCAGCAGCGGCACACATAGAAAATTCTTTCAATAGCAGCGGGCTTATTGTCATAACATAAATGGAATTTGACGTCGGGCTCTGACATTCAAAATTTGTGCCCATATAGGCTTTTTAGGGTCGGAAGTGTCTGAAATAAACATATATGCATTACAAACGATTGATAAAAATTCGTACACCCAATTTTGGAACAATAAATGGATTAATTAACAGAGCTTAAATATATATCAGGGGCCGTAAATAAGAGTTATGATTTAATAAATATCTCTTGAACGGAAGATCATACAGAATGTATAGATCTATATATATATATATTCTACTCTTCAAATTTTTGAGAGTTATAATTGATTTGTATAATAAACCTTCAAAAAAAAATTTTATTTTTTGATTTTTATAATAAAACTTATAATAATTACGGTTCCTGATATATTTAACCGATTAAACAATACTTCTTAAATTTCAATCAAACTTGGGCAACTAGGTATAGCCAATATTTGCAATAAGAACGACCTTGCCAAATATATTTCTATGCATATATAAAATAATAAATTAGCTCTCAGCTTTATTAAATAATTCAGATTAGGCAAACAAAGACTTTCTTAATCCAACATAGTGTATATGTTGCTATAGAAATCAAAGTTCTAATTAACTCTTCCACCTCATAGGTCAAGGTGTGGTTTCAAAACCGTCGCATGAAATGGCGGCATACGCGGGAGAATCTGAAGAGCGGGCAGGAGAAGCAGCCCCAACAGCAGCACCAACAGCCAGTCTCTGCAGTCAGTGGAGGAGTAGGAAGTGGCGGCTCCAAAGGGGTCACCGGGTCAAGAGCTGGCAGTGCCCACGAGGCTCTCGACTACAGCTCCGACAGTTCCTCCAGCGTAGAGCTGAGCGAGCAGGCCGACGACGACGATGATAACATAGTAATCGATGTGGTCGAGTAGTCGTACTCTTACATGCATTCTACAGATGTATCTACATATACATACGTATCTTTCGGATACGTAAAAAACGCCATGAGGATGTGTATAAATTACTCTTATTAAATTATTGAATTATGCATAAGCCTAATTTGTTAAAAGTAAATTATTTTAAAATAAATGTCAAAGTAAATAACCCTAACACTTGTCGGATTAATGCAATTAAAGAGAACTCACGGCTAGAACGACAACAGAACGGTTGTGATTTCTCCCCTCTCACAATTCCCCAGAATTCAGCAGTATTATCAATACGCATTGCCACTTTCGTACATAACGCAACGGAAAAAATTTAATTAAGGGAATATAGCTGCGATCAGCAGAATACGAGACTCGGCGACAACAGCGGAGAGAAGACCTTCTCCTAATCAAGACAACGATAAAAGCCGATACGCCTAGGGTGGACGGAATGGAGACGACCCAGTTGGTGGTCAAGCGCGGAGAGAAGAGCATTCCGGAGAGCCAGCAGTAATTAGACAAAAAGTGTTGATCCAGTGGGTTGATCCACGACGACATTGAAATATTACTTACACTTTGTTTTATTTTTAATCAAGCTGTGATCTGGGGAGTAAGAAGGTTGACTTTACTATTTAATGGAACTAAATTAAAAAATAAAACAGATGTTAAGTGCACAACAAAATGTAACTCTATGAATTTAAACAGAAAAAGATCGCTCTCTCAGTGCCAATTAAGTATTTTATTTTAATTCTATCTGTAGTAAAAATATTCTATAGTCTCTAGAAGGGTATACTGTCTTCGGGTACCTCGAAAACTATTTCCCTTCCGTTGAATTCAGCTGACTTTCAGTTGCTCACGTTCAGTTATTCGACACAAAGCGTAGCGCGAGGTTGAGTGCGAATAGATACAGTTCCTATTCAGATACAAGTCTTACAATTGTTCGGATCTGTGCGTTGAATTTGACACTGTTCCGACACAATGGGCAATATCCAGCCGCGACCCCAGGAACCGCCGAGTCGAAGAAGTAGTGAGTGATCTAGTCCGGGTCTCAGCTACACTCCAAACTTCTCGTAATAATCTGAAACCATTCCGAAGGCATCCTGTGGAACTTTCGGTATCCCAGCACAGTGCGCCGACGTGAAGACTTGGCCGTGATGGTGCACAACTCGCGGATGAGCATTGTCGACTGGCTGGATCTCTTGGATCTGCAGCAATACGAAGGTTTGACCCATCATCAGGTGTTCTGACCCACACTATACCCTGCTCGACCACAGGCAACCTGCAGGAGTTCAGCATCGTGGACGATGTGGTGGAGATCACGGATAAGGAGCTCAAGAAATGCGGGGTGCGCGGCTCTCATCGCCAAAAGATGGCCAACAGTCTGCTGGGGGTGAGGGCAAAGCGGCGCCAGTCAATGAACCTGGAAGGCAAGTTCAAATCCAGGATATCGGTAAGTTTCCCAATCTGATAGCGGTAACCTCTTCAACTCCCAGTAGCAAGCAGTGTGCCACGCGCTGTCCCGACCCGCAAGAACTCCTGTCCGCTGGTTTATTCGGGAGAGATCAGCTCCCTCGACCTCGCGGGAAGCGGCGATAGTGGACCCGGAGTGATCAGGACCAAGAGCGGAAAAGTTCTAAAGCAGCTCACCTTTGACGAGCCAAGCACAATGTGAGTGTAATCTAGATTTTTTTTGCGGGAATTGTTTTTAAATAATAAGTATGAATTATATTCAGATATGTTGAATTTAATCTTACCAAGAAAAACTCTGAAAAGATTTATTTTTCTTTTCAAATCCATTGAAAATGTGTCCAAGAGTATTCGGGGGGCAACTAAAATCAAAAGGATTTTCAAGTCACTAAAAAAGTTGTCTACTTTTATGCATTAAAGTATTTGAAGCACAAATTCGGTGTATTTTTTAACGATGACAAATTTTTTAGCTAAGTTTTAGACACCTTTCAACGCGGTTGTGATTTCTAGAGCACTCCCGATTAAATATATAATTTTTGGGTCCCAAATTGAAAGTAATATTGTTTTTTATTATTAGACTTACTATAGTGCAGCTTGGAAAGAAGTTAAAAAACATTATAAGTTACCAAAAGTCCAAAAACAAGTCTCTTATCGGTCATAGGAACGATCGGACCAAATGTTATCCGAGAAAGATTATTATTTGTTAAAAGTTTACAAATACATTTTTAGGAATTTATTTAGGATTCCAACACTCAAGACCCCATTACACTGATAAAAATAAATGGTCTGATTTTAAGATTTTTGTTCAAAGAATCGTGACCATTTGGTCACGAAAGTAGCGTGATCATTTTAAGAAAAGTTTTCTAGGTTCAAGATTTTGTACATTCTATATATAAAAAAATTATTTAAAAAAAAACAATAAATTGCTAGATATTAGAAAACATAGGTACTTTGTTCATTTTCTCACACAAATGCAATTCCAACCTGTCAATGTACTCTGGGCACTACTGTCCTATACCAAAATTGGTTAAAAAATCAGCTTTGTGCGATTTTTTTGCTCAGTTCAAATTTCCTATCCTATATCAATATCCTACATCACCGCTCATTAGATCAACAAAGTCCCTTCCCGATTTCTGCTACTCCCAAAGTGCACTGGTACATTTATCGATAACTGAAAAGCCTGCGCATGCTCCTAGAATTTCCCATCCAGAAAGGATTTTAAGCGGCGTAGAAATTTGAAAGCCAAAACCAAAACAAACCGGGCGGAGTGACAGAGCGCAGGCAGGACGGAGTGAGCAACCCTCGTAAGGACACTCGCAGGGAGGGCATTGCCGTTATACTTTCAGAGCGGATTCGGGCGGCGCAGAGTTCAGACGATTGCAATCTAAGGAAGCGAAAGGCCTAGAAAGTGTATTCACGTTCAAGGGCTGGGTCTGTGATACAAATTATATTTGAGATGGTTTTTAATGCCACATTTTAAACATTGAATCGAACTGTGAAAGCAAACTAAGCAAGCTGAGCAAACTAGCTAGGACGAGGAGGAAACATGTTAGGGCGTAGCCTAGCCCACATTTAAGGTGATTATAAAGCATTCAACCCAAAGGGCGTAGCAACTTGAAAGCAAGGAAGAAGCTATTTAAGGTTCAAATTCAGGGGATTCTATTTTCGAAATCGTTCTGTCATATAATTCTGCCTTAAATGAATCTCTTGTATTGACTACAAGGTAAAATTTACCTCAATTTGATTTGTATTTTTTGCTCTTGAACTTCAAAAAAAAAAATCTTCATATACCAAGGAACAAATCCTGTGGGAGTAAATTTCCTTTAGGCCGCCAGTGAGGGGATTAGCCTCAAATTACCCAAAATAAGGGAAATTAACTCTCCCGCTTCCAACAGCTACGAGGAACTGAGACCGCGCTCCAAGGACAACAACTCCCACTGGCTGGTCGGCGACAGCGAGATGGATAATCACAACGGCAGCAAGGCGTCCACGCCACTGGCCAGCGGACATCCCAATCCCAGCGAGCAGCAGGAGGCCATTGCCTTGAAGAAGGCTCTCGAGTGGGAGCTGAGCCTTGATGCCCGGGAGTTGCGCTCCCATGCCTGGTACCACGGAGCCCTGCCCCGCCAGCGCGCGGAGGAGATCGTTCAGCGAGAGGGAGACTTTTTGGTCCGCGATTGCGCCTCTCAGCCGGATAATTATGTGCTCAGCTGCCGGAGCAAGGCGGCTGTCCTGCACTTTGTTCTCAATAAGGTGGGTTCTATGATTTTATATTAGTAGTATTTATATTTTTATATACTAACTTTAAGCCTTTAGTTTCTGAAAAAAGAAGAGTTCCGCCCAAAAGTATGCCCCTCTAATTTCTCACCGTCTATATATTTCTTACTTTCAGTTGGTGCTACAACCGGAGACTGTCTATGAGCGCGTGCAGTTCCAATTCGAGGAAGACGCCTTCGACACGGTGCCCGACCTCATCACCTTCTACGTGGGCTCCGGCAAGCCCATCTCGGCAGCTTCGGGCGCCCTCATCCAGTTCCCCTGCAATCGCACCTATCCGCTCTCCTTTTACGGCCACAAGATCGTGGGCAACCAACTCCACACCCAGATGCTGGCCGGTCTGCGCGGCCTGAGTCCTCTGAACTCTCCCATGGGCAATAGTGGAGGTGCTGGCAATGCCGCTGTATTCCGGTTCGATCCCAACCAGCAGCAGCAGCATCAGCCGCCGGGCTCTCCGGCCAGCCCCCACTGCTCGCCGCCGCGGGCACGACGTGAAGTTCCATCGCCGCCGCGGCTGCCCTGCAAGAAGCAGCAGCGCTCCCAGAGCCTGACTCCCGCCCAGGCCATGGTGGTGAGCAATATCAACAAGTTGCAGGAGCAGCAACAGCAGTTGCAGGAGGTGGCCAACGGCAATGGCAACGGGATGGCACGCTTCCAGACCATCGCCCGGTGCAACCCCACCAGTGAGCAGCAGCAGCAGCATCTGGAGAGCAAGTTCACCACGCACTCACTGCCGCGACCCAGCTCCTTGGCGTCCCAGACGCTGCGCCAACAGGCGGCGGCAAGGATCTCGAGCCTGGGGAGGAACTGCAGCATGGACTCGCCGCCGGCAGACTCAAGGCCGCCGAGTCCACCGCCCAAGCCTCGCAAGGAACCAATGGCCGCGGTGCTAGCCTACCAGGCCAGTGGCTCGGACTCGGGCAACGGCTCCGGGGACTCGGCCCTGGGCGATGGCAGCGAGGTGATGAGCATTCAGCGGGGGGTGATCATCAAGAATCCCCGGTTCATCAGCAGCTCCATCTCCAATGGGACGTTGAAGAGCTTCACAGAGTTTGACGCGTTCGCCGCCGAGGAGCAGCTCTTTACCATGGCCATAGAGGAGACAAGATCGGTAATTTAATAATTCTTAATAACACAATTCCCCAAATAATAATAAATAATTAAATTATTTTGCAGGCCAGCAAGTTCGACTTTGAGAACTTCAGCACTCTGCTGCTGCCCTCCGTGGAGAACAAGCCCCTGGACGGCGATGCTCTTAACACCTTCAAGATGATGCTCCTGGAGACAGGGCCGAAGCTGTTGGCGGAACACATAACCCGCATCGATATCGGCTTGTTCCTGGAGGAGCCGACCAACGAGGACGATTACTATCTGAGCTGCTCTGGCATTGAACTCCTGACGCTGCCCCATGGCAAGCTCTTCCGGGAAGACATCATCGAGCGGACACAGTGCATCAAGCTGATGGTGGCCGTGACCATCCTAACCTGCCAAACGGACCTGGACCGGGCCCAGCTCCTCAGCAAGTGGATTCAGATTGCGGTGGAGACCAAGACAGCCCTTGGAAATCTCTTTGGGTTCAGTGCCATCATGCTGGGACTGTGCATGCAGCAAGTAAGTGGATCTATGAGTTTTTTATCCCATAGAGCCAAAGTTCACCCGTTGCCTCCACTTGCAGATCCAAAAGCTCGATCAGGCCTGGCACATCCTGAGGCAGCAGTTCACGGACAGCGCCTTTACCTTCGAGGCCAAGCTGCGTCCCACGCTGAGCAGTATGAACGAGGCCTCCAATCCGCAGGCTCCAAACACGACCGTTCCCCACGTCCTGCTCTACGCCCTGCTAATCGATCGCCCCGTCATGGACATCATAAACCACTCGAACATCGACGATCGCCCGGCCTTGTATCACACCTGCATAGCTCCTTGGGAGTCGAAGGCCGATGACTTTGGCATGACCATTAATTTTCTGCATTTGGACGCCTCTCGGGGATTCCTCAAGAACCTGGATCTGTTTCGGAAGAATGCCAAGATAATTCTAGAGGAAGCCAGCACTAGACTGGATGAGCTCCTGGCAGACGCTTTTCGGTGAGTTGGTATAGGAGTATAGAGGATACTGACACTAATCCTTCGTCTGTGCAGAACCGAGTTCCATGTGAAATTCCTTTGGGGCAGTTCCGGCGCCACTGCCAAGGCCGAGGATCGTCACAGCAAACTGGAAAAGGTGCTAACCCTGATGGCCGACAAGTTCAGCATGATGAACGAGAAGTAGAGCGGATTCTGGTTCATAGATCACTCAAAGAAATTAAAGAATATGCCACGAGTCGGAACGTACTTTATTTTCGTGCTTAAAGATATTCCAAAAGGTTCCATACAGTGTACGTATCTTACGAGGACTGCTCAACTCAAGTACTTAACTATAACCACGTAAGCCCCTAACCACTTCTCCAACGCTATATCGTTGCCCAACTATCTCCGATTATCTCTCTCTCGCTGGACCCTCCGCAACCTTAAATTTAGTGCTGTCTCTACCTCAGCCTGAAGCACATTATGTTACAGTTCAAATATTGACCCTACCTACTTTGAATATGTTCACTCGTGCACAAATAACTACATATGTATGTCCGTACGATACTACACAACTTTACCAAAAGGGAGTAAACTCTTTATTTTAAGGTTGAAAGAAATGTATACTTATAATTTAATAAACTTGATTTAATATAATAATTTTATAACTACATAGCCTCTTCACTCCGTCGGATTCAGCGGTTGAACATGATCTAGAATATGTGTGTCTCTTACCCGAACCTGATTTCTTTTTTTAGAGCTAATGATGTTATGTTACTTAAACTCCTTTTAATTAATTTCTAAGGGATTCAAAGAATTGTACTTTTTAATTTAATTTTAAGTTCTTAATTGAATCAATATTAATTAAATCAGATCCATAAAATAAAGAGTAAATTTTCGTAAAACATATGTATTAACTAATACCATGTGAAAGGTGAGTCAGAGAGCATACTTACTGTTTGTTATTTATGGGAAACTCTCCAAGAGCCATCTCACTCTCCGACACTGTCAAGGTCTAGTACTTAATATCTATTTCACTATTTAACTTATTTAACTATAGATCGGACAATATATATTAATCAAAAAATTAAATAAACCCAGAAAGATAATTATAAAGGAACGAGTACCCCTAAGAATGCATAATTTTTGCAATTTTGTAAGTGATACGAAGTAAAAATAAAGCAAATAAAGATGATATTTAAACACAAAACAGTGATGGGCACCAAATATGAATGTGGGGGAGCCGCTATGACGTGCGAGACTTATTCGTGATAGGAATTCTAAATATGGGAAACCAAAATGTTAACCCAATTAATATAATCAACAAATGATTGGAAATAATAACAACACTTATCGTGGTTTGGGCGTTAATCCATACTTGATATGATTTGTTTATGGCGGCAATGTGAAGAGCCCATAAACTGGGAATCCACTTGGACTGATGGCAAGTATCACAACGATTTTATTCGCCGGAGAAATGTGCAGTTTTATCAGCCACTTAAGCGGACTTATCAGGCCTCCGGAAAAGAAGCGTTCAAAGTGCCACTAGCCGTTACACCCAAGACTATCGCTTGACATTCATTGTGCTGCGATCGGCGCTGGAGAACGGTCCTCAAATATCGGCGGGGCTTCCAAACCCAGTCTAGTGAGCTTTAAGCTTGGCCTTCCCCAATCAGTTTGGACTTTCGACAACCAGGTACTATGGGTGGCGGCTGTTGGGGCAATCGAAAGCTGACTATGGCCGTGAGCGGTTGTCTGATCATCGCGGTAATTGCCCTCACCGTAGGCCTTTGTGTCGGCCTGGGCTACGGCGACGACTTCGGCGAGGTAAGTCGGAGTTAGTCAATCAAATATCACATATATGACATTAAGCGGATTGAATACATTCAAAACAGGACACGCCCAGGTTCACGATCGACCATGAAGCCAATACCTTTATGCTGGATGGCCAACCGTTCCGCTACGTCTCTGGATCGTTCCACTACTTCCGTGCGGTGCCAGAGGCCTGGCGGAGTCGACTCCGCACGATGCGTGCATCTGGTCTGAATGCTCTGGATACGTAAGTAAATACAGCCGAACTTCTATAGATCGGTTCACCCGTGGGTTGCAAGGGTATAACAACTTAGTGCTTAAACTGCAGGAGGCATTTCAGACCTCTTCAAGTATATATATTCTTAATCAGCAGCCATAGGCGAAAGTATTGCATTTGAAAAAGTATTCAAGTATGTAATTAAAGGTTTAGAGCTTACTCTGGAAATTTAAGTACAATCCGTTGAAGTAATGGAGTTTTTTAACAGTAAAGTTACAACCTTCTATCTCTCACTAGTCGTGTTTTTTCACAATATTATTAGAACTATTAATTTTTAAGGTGGATCGGAGTAATCGTTTCTAAAAGACTTTGAAATATGTGCGCCTAAGGCCATTTGGACTGGACGTACTACTGAATTACGGATTTCTATTTTAACTTGATTCCCAAAGATTTTAATACCGGGTATCTCAGTCAGGGTTGTATCCAATTCGAAATTCTATGCCGAAGTATCCACACACTGTTCTCAATTGCTATTCTTGCAGTGAATATTTTAGTCAATAATTTTGGTCAGGAGAAAATATATTCCACCCTAAAAATATATATATTTCAATACCCCGCTAGTCTCAATTTCCTCGCTTACTAAGCTTTACAGAATATTAACTAATTAATTGATTGTATATTTTTTTAATTGAAAAACCTCTGTTTTGACAGCTATGTAGAATGGTCGCTTCACAATCCCCACGATGGCGAATACAATTGGGAGGGCATAGCGGATGTGGTCAAGTTCCTGGAGATTGCCCAGGAGGAGGATTTCTACATTATTCTCCGTCCAGGCCCCTACATCTGTGCCGAGCGGGATAACGTAAGCTTATAACATATATATGGTAAATCATTTTGTTTCATACGAGTATATCAAACGATTTCTTCTTCAGGGCGGCCTTCCACACTGGCTCTTTGCCAAATACCCGACCATTAAGATGCGGACCAACGACCCCAACTACATTGCCGAAGTCGGCAAATGGTATGCGGAGCTAATGCCACGCTTTGAGCACCTGTATGTGGGAAACGGCGGCAAGATCATCATGGTGCAGGTGGAGAATGAGTACGGAGACTACGCCTGCGACCACGACTATCTCAATTGGCTCAGAGACGAGACGGAGAAGTATGTGGCCGGAAAGGCCCTTCTTTTCACAACTGACATTCCCAACGAGAAGATGAGCTGCGGCAAAATCGAGAATGTGTTTGCCACCACAGACTTTGGCATTGATCGCAGTGAGTTGAGTTAAGGGAATGAGGTTACCGCTCATGTCAGGATGAATGGGATCGGAAACAGCATCGAGAAACGCATTAATTTGATAGTTCCATCCCTCAAGTTAAAGCCAATAGGCCCTGGAACTAATATTTATTATATATATATTTTTATAGTGGAACCTCTCTTGATAGTTTTTTTCTCTCCCATCTTTATCAGTCCACGAAATCGAAGACATCTGGAAAATGTTGCGTGTCCAACAGCCCACTGGCCCACTGGTCAACTCGGAGTTCTATCCTGGCTGGCTGACTCACTGGCAAGAGCAAAACCAACGACGCGATGGCCAGGAGGTGGCCAATGCTCTGAGGTAGGTTAATAGAACATTTCAATAATCTTAAAAGGCTTCAACTTTTCGGATATTTGCAGGACCATCCTTAGCTACAACGCCAGTGTCAACCTGTACATGTTCTTTGGTGGCACCAACTTCGGCTTTACCGCCGGAGCCAACTACGACTTGGACGGAAGCAATGGCTATACGGCTGACATCACAAGCTACGACTATGATGCGGTGATGGACGAGGCCGGAGGAGTAACCACAAAGTATGACCTGGTAAAGGCAGCGATTGGCGAGGTCCTGACTCTGCCAGACATCACTTTGACGCCCGCCAAGCGTCTGGCTTACGGCAAGGTGGAGGTAACTCCGTCGCTGTCGCTGCTCTCGACGGAGGGACGAGCAGCGTTAGCGAAGGGTGAGCCCGTTGAGTCGACAAAGCCCAAGACCTTCGAGGAGCTCGACCTGTACTCCGGTCTCGTTCTGTATGAAACGGAACTGCCCGACATGGATCTGGACCCGGCTCTGCTGAAGATAGACCAGATCAATGACCGCGCCCACGTGTTCGTGGACATGGAGCTGGTGGGCACACTCTCTCGCGAGGCACGGATCTACTCGCTGCCCTTGAGCAAGGGATGGGGCAGCACCGTCCAGCTGCTGGTTGAGAACCAAGGACGCGTGAACTTCTTTATATCCAACGACACAAAGGGCATCTTCGGCGAGGTGAGTCTGCAGCTGCACACCGGCGGCTATCTGCCGCTAGAGAACTGGCGGAGCACCGCTTTTCCCTTAGATGAGGCATCCATAAAACGCTGGCAAGGAGCGCAAAGCGACCAGCAAACCAGGCTGGACTCCTTCCTGGCCAGACAACGCATTCTCCGGAACGGACCAGTTCTCTACACGGGCAGCCTTCAGGTGGAGGAGGTGGGCGACACCTACTTGAACATGGCCGGGTGGGGCAAGGGCGTGGCCTATGTAAACGGCTTCAATCTGGGGCGCTACTGGCCGGTGGCCGGTCCCCAAATCTCTCTGTATGTGCCCAACGAGATCCTCCAGGTGGGTTCCAACTCGCTCGTCATTCTGGAGTACCAGCGGGCCAATAAAACGGCAACCGGTGAGGACCTGCCCGCCGTGCAGTTCGATGCCGTTGCCCAGCTGGACGGAGAGTCCGGAGACGTTCCTCTCAAGTGAGGCACGTTCGATAATTAATTAGTTATTCTTTTATTTTTATTTTGAAGCAGTTTTGATTGATATTTGCATCAACAACAACCTTTGTTAAGCTTTCCATACATATTCTAATTTTGTATTAAATCTTAAAGTAAATGTTAAACTTAAAATTGTTAGTGTGCTTGACTAAATCGCGTTTATCTTGCAGCACGCTTTCAATTGACTTTGTATTATCTAAGGTTAATTATTTTTTTACATTTGTTCGAATGTCTCTCTGTCGCATATACTTTAATTATTTTTTTTTCGGTAAAATATCATTAGAAAATTGAGATTCAGTGTTTCGATTTTCCGTAATTTTCAAATAAAGACAATTTATCAAAGTTCTTGTAAGACAAGCACATTTTTATGCAGACTGGGTGAGTCTTGGAATTTGTTCTTTGCAGCTTGGAATAATTTCACTAAAGTGTTACTAGTTTATTAAAATAATCTGATGTAAAGGTAAAAGTATCTGACTTTGATGTGCTTTATATGGCAGTAATATTTTACATTAGTTTATTGGGTTGTACGGCTCTTTGAAAACGAAAGATGGACAGGTATGCCTAGATTTGTTATGTTAATAAGTTTGATACAGAAAGGTACAAATGCGAACACATCTGGCTCTTTAATTAAATGTTAAGTGTGCGCCTTATAATAATCAAAACCCATAGCTAGCCTACAACTGCATTAGCTTCTTACTCAGATTTGCATGATCTTTGCAAAAAATAAAGGATACATGCATTGTAAGTATGTACATTGTTTCTTTAAGCTCATTTAACAAATTAGCAAACTTATGGTTTTTATACCCTTGCAGTGTATACTATAATTTTGATAGAGTAGTTTCTAAAGCCTTGTCGATGAAAAGTTAATGAATCATCGATGAAAATTTAAATGGCTTTTAGGATGATTTTATGTTGTATGTTTTGTTGTCGGGACCGATCACGAAATACAGTGACCAACCATTTATTAGAGAATATATTTTCCAGCTCATATGCCCAATTACGATTTACTCGTCAAATTTAAAAGCTATCGGACTGGAAACTTTCTTAATCGGCTTCAAATATATGTAGGGACACAGCACTAGGCTAAAAATATCCTTGGGTCCACTAACTATTACTGGCCTAGGAACGTTTGGCTTAGAATCGGAATACTATTGTTTTTAAGGCTTAGGCTAAGGCTAATGACTCGAGGCTTGGACAGGGCAAGGGTATAAAAACCGGCGCTTGCAAAACTTAAGTTGGGTTTTTTGCTAGTATTTCTTTTAATTCGCTCCTTGCGCTTCTTGTGACGCCACATAAAAAAAGGTATTTAGTCTCCGGCTATAAAAATAACGATTATTACATAAGACAGACATCTGCGGTGCTAGGTTGAAGTTGTGAGTGAGTTCGGTATAAGAATGAGTTTCGCGTCGTGTTCAGTTTGTTTATCATTTGTTAAAAAATTGTTGCTCTTCATTTCCCTTTTGTTTCTCTATACATTTCGTTAAAAATATATCACAGTTGCATTTTGAGTTAATTTTTCGTTCGTTTTTCGTATGCCTCCTTTTCCTTTTCAGTGTAAAATGTATAGAAAATTTATAAAACTGTTTTGTTTTGCACTAGTTTCTCAGTTTGGCTTTTGGGCAGAGAGAAGCCGACGTAAGAACAGCAAACAATTTGGCAACCTAGTTAATATATGTAAGTCATTGTCCACGAAGACGGAATGCGTTCGCTATAGTTAGACACATAGCTACAGCTGTATATTGGCGATTGCAGGAGCGTATTGAGTAGATAAGGTATTTATAGTAGTAGTTAACTAACCGAAGCGTAGATGAGTAGTTTTAGTTGCCGGCTCGAGGTTGCTGCTATCATCATCATCCTCCTCCTCCTCCTCCTCCGATGGAGGATCCATTTCTAGAGTGCTGTGGGGACGACAGCAAGGGCCATTTGTCAGTGCCACTTGGATTTCTGGTTGTAGATGTCGGCGCGCAGATTTTGAGCAAAGCAAATTCCCAGGATCTGCGGGATATATTCAAGGGTAATGCAAATGCTTTGTGGTTGCTTATAAATGAATAAATAAATAAAATATAATATAAAGTTTAGTTTTTGATATATAAATAAATAAATAAATAAATATATAAATAAATAAATAAATAAATAAATAAATAAATAAATAAATAAAGAAATAAAGAAATAAAGAAATAAAGAAATAAATAAATAAAGAAATAAATAAATAAATAAATAAATAAATAAATAAATAAATAAATAAATAAATAAATAAATAAATAAATAAATAAATAAATAAATAAATAAATAAATAAATAAATAAATAAATAAATAAATAAATAAATAAATAAATAAATAAATAATATATAATAAATGAGGTTAGTCTAGCTAGCTCACTGTGAAAGAGTCACACTAGCCTCCTGCATTCGCATCTCTGAAGTTTCATAAGATATTATTTATTTTGACATTATTTTGGAGATTCTGCAATCTCTAGAAATATCCAATTTTTTATTTGGAGCGACTGTCGCCATTATTTCAGCTTTGTCAGAAGCCTTGGTGGCTAGGTATCCAGAAGATGTGCACCGTATTGGGAGTACCTAGTTTCCCCATTGGCTACCTTGTTTCAGGATGCATCTATAGGTTTTATAGTGTGACTGCAGGACTGTTAGTACACCACCACCCCCAACACGCTCCACCGATATGTATGTATATGGGAACAAATAGTAAATAGCAAACATAAAGACCTGGAAAAACATCACAACAATTACGGCAGTGGAAATAATAATTAAATTGTGTTCCATCCATTCTTCGCCAGCTTGGACGCATCCCTTTTCATAAATTATTCTGGACAGTTCCATGCCCTGGCAAAAACACAAAATAACGCAAAGAAAATCAATTAAAAAACACTAAAAAGAATCTATAGTCGAGTGATCCGACCATTGAATAGCCGGGCCGGGCTGCACTTCATTGCATACTTTCTAAATCTCTTATAGGGCCTGATATTTAAAATATATATTACTTTTATAGTAAAATTTAAAGACCTAATACGCTGACTCTTAATGAGCAAGCGATCCGAATTGCACTCTTTAAGTTGTTATTAAGAGAACGTCAAAAGATAAGGTCAACCGGGTTCATTACAATAGTATTTCTGAGCTGCTGTATAAAAATAGAAAATATAAATAATAAAAAAAATTATTTGAAATTCTATAAATAAATTAAGAAAACGAAAAGATTGCTAGAGATTGTTGCGTTTAGCACCTGCAATACGAGCAGGCTCACAGAGCAAACTGCCACACTAATGAGATGGGCCTCCAGCCAATCTTCACCGGC
>VNJO01001767.1:0-17216 GCA_008042535.1 Drosophila tani | reverse complement strand
GGCTATGGTGGACAGTGGACAACGGCACAAAAGAGACGATGACGCGACGACGAAGGAGCAGAGCTGGCGGAGCAGCGAGAAGACAAACGTTGCGGCGACAAGGCAGCAAGTGACAAACGTTTAGATGGATGGATCGTTCTTCATTTTCATTTTCATTCCCATTTTCGGGGAATGGCAGCGAACCGATCCGATCGGAGCCCCGAACCGAACCGGACTTTGGGAACAGGCGGCGGCCAACCGAAAAAAGCGACGATTGCACATAAATTATATTCAAATTTCTTCGAGATCCAAGAGATATACAAATGTATAAATAACACACACACAGGGTGTGCTCCTTCTACCTCCCTTTTTATTCAATTTATGCAGAGATAGGAGCCACAGGACCTTGGCTATCCTTCAGCGCGCCAAAAATTAGCAGCTGGCACCTGGCTTCCTCCTCCTCGCATCCCATGGACACTTGGCAGCCCATTCATTTGGGGCTCCATTAAAATTCAGCTGACAGCTTCGATTTACGTCGCCAACAAATTGGACTCGGAATGGTCGGAATACTATTCAGATACAGATACGGCTAGATCTCCGGCCCAAACTGCCACTGATTGATGTCAATAAAAGGCCGAACAAAAGACCTGCCCAGAGATACGGATACAGTAGGCATTGGAGAGATACAATAGAACGTTGAGGAAATCAGGAAATTAACTTTAAGGGAAAAGTTTTAAGCTAATGGTTCTTAAGCGTAAATATTGTTTCCTTGAGTTCACAGCTATTATATCTTTAGAACCTGAAGCTTAGTTATGGAGGAGTTTTTAAAGAAAACTTTAAAGATATTTAAAGATTTTCTAAGATTTTTTTATGATTTTTAAAGTACTTAAGCATTTTTTATAATTATCAAAGATTTTCAAAGATGTTGGAAGGTTTTCCAAGATGTTCAAAGATTTAAAAAGATTTTCACAAATTTTCAAAGATGTTAAAATATTTTTTTTTAAGTCTTTCTAAGGTTTTCAAAGATTTTCAAAGATTTTTAAAGATTTTTCAAGTTTTTAAGAAAATTCAATAATTTTTAAATATTATAAAAGTTTTTTAAAGATGTTGAAAGATTTCCAAGATTTTCACAGATTTTTAAAGATTTTTAAAAACTTTCACAGATTTTCAAGGATTGTTAGAGATTTTCAAAGACTTTAAAGATTTTAAAATATTTTTTAAAGACTTTCAAAGATATTTAATGATTTTCAACGATTTTAAAATATTTATTAAAAGCTTTCAAGGGTTTGCAAAATATTTTAAAGATTTTTAAAGGTTTAAAGTTCTGAAGGGTTCTAGCTTAAAGATTTTTAATAAAACTTAAAGATTTTCAAAGATGTTCGATGATTTTCACAGATTTTCAAAGATCTTTTAAATACTTTTTAAAGATTTTCTCAGATTTTCAAAGATTTTTACAGATTTTCAAAGATTTTCAATGTTTTTCTGTTTTTCCAAATTTTTTTATCTAATTTTAATAATTCTAACTTTTGGTGATTTTACAAAAAATCCGCAGAGGTTTTTGTTATCGAAAGTGTTCAGAAACTCCAAGAGAACATTTTTTTAAGAAAGATTTATTAATAAATCTAAAAATATAAAGAAGCTCTTGAATTACCCGCCGACTTTTGCTTTTAAACTATGAAATAATTCTTCAAAAGTATAGCAAAACATTTGCTCTTTGCTGTATTTATTTATTTATTTTGTTCCCCAACTATCTGTATCTTTGTATCTGCATCTGTGAGCTGGCATTTCCCATTTTCCGGACCCCAAACAATGCGAGAAATGTTCTTTTGGTCGTCAGCTATTCTGTTCGCTGCGTGTTTTGCCTCGACTCGAATTAGTGGCAGCGTCTGGGATTTGTCTAATTGGAGGCGGCCACGGATTCCGCTTTGATGTGGCCACATGTCCGTCCGTCCGTCTGTCCGTCAGTCTGTCCGTCAGGAGTCATGAGTCATCTGCATCCGCATCCGCATCCGAGTCAGCTGAGCTGAGATACTAAAGGAGGAGCAACCTGGAGCTCTTTGCTCTGTGCTCTGTGGAAGGCTGTCAGATATGGCCAGCGGGCACATTAATCCACGCGACATATTTATGAGTGTAAGTGTATCCGTGAGATATAAAGATATCGCCGTCGTCGGCGAACATGGACGAGGGTTGCTCTTTGCTAAATGAGTGCACATTTCAGATAAATTATTGCACACAGCTCGTACGCGATGGCAGGCCGAAATGTATTTAACAAATTAAATTTACACACAGATACGGTTTCGTACACACACACATATAGAGGAGAGCGGCGGTGAGCGGCCCGAGACACTTCAAAGAGCGCACCGCGGCGGAACGGCCACGAATGGGGCGGAGCTAGCCTCGGCCAATGCTCGGCCAGCGCTCTCACAGATACACACCCATACGCAAGGCTGCGAGAGAGCGATAGATACACGGTCAAAGATGCAGATACGCAGATACACAGATACGAGAGAGAGATACTTGGTAAGGGGAACTAGCGTTGAGATACCTTGTAAAAAAACTTAGGAAAGGTTATTAATATTTTAAATATTTTATATATTTTAGGAAAGGCTATTCATATTTTAAATAATTATTAATTTTTATAGCAAAAATACTTCTCAGGAGTTTGGCAAGGGATACTGATGGCTCTCTGAATTTTTTAATAATTTATTAAATATTAAATAATATAAATTCATGAAAATTTACCCTTTAACAGGTATCCTATAGTCGGGGCCCCGTTCTGAAGCTTCAGCTTTTGCAGATATAAATACGGATAACGGCTGGGGATACGGATGTGGCTGGGGAGTAGCTCTCATCGATTTTTTGGGGAGTCAGACTCGGGATTGGAATGCTTGGCACGAGACAGCGACACCGCCTGTCACGTGACACAGGCCGACATGTATCTGTATCTGTGGTCGCCGCATCTGCATCTGTATCGGGTATCTGTAGCTCGCTGCAGCCGCTAAAAAATCCATGAAATGGCGGATGGCTGTTGCCTCTGTGTGTATATATATGCATTCGCACTGCACTTTATCTTTATCTGCCGAAGCTGTAAATATCCGCGAGATTTACAACGCCAAGCCAAAGCGCGTCGCTCGTATCGCATCGGTATCGGCATCGGTATCGGCATCGGTATCCGACTCGGATTCGTGTGGCAGCTGGTCAACATCGAGGAGCTTTGGCCATTCGACACGAAAGCCATTCGCTAAACGCATCCGTGGCGGCTAATTCCAAGCTCCCCAAGGAGAGACTCCAATCCGGCGGATGCAGTTACACAGACACAGAGATACAGAAGATACATTTACAGCGACAGAGATACATCCGCCGCCGCACCGCTGTCGTGCTCCACTTGTGCCCATTGTCCGCCGCCTGTCACCGTAACTCACAATTGAATTGTTCCTTTGTTCTGTCCGCGATCGGGATCTTCTGCCTCCGCTCCCGAATTTCGCATAATTGGCTGGAAGTCGCCCTTGCCGGACTTTGTAGTTGGCCGCCAGACCGAGCGACGCCTCGAAGACGAAGAGCGAGAGAGATCCCAGATAGGAGCAGGCTAGGGAGCTGTGTCCACGATGCTGGTGCCGCCGGATATGATGGCCGCCCAGACGCGGATGATCTACCAAATGAATCGTTACTGTGCCGAACGCGTCCAGGCGAGGATGTTCAAGACGGCCACGGCCATCCGTGAGATCTGCAAGATTGTCCAGGACATCCTCAAGGAGGTGGAGCTGCAGGAGCCGCGATTTATCTCCAGTCTGGTGGAGTGCAATGGCAGGTGAGGCGAAAGTTTTGAGTTAAATGTTTTAGGAATTAAATTGGTAATTAATTAAATAAGTTAAGAATTAGATACATATTAAGTTGAATATTTTTAGAGTTGGAAAGATATGAAGTTTAATATTTATAGAAATAAATAGATATTATGGTAAGTATTTAAGTAATGAGATTTCTATCTTTTTGGCAGGCGAAGTATTTATTTAAATATTTAAATAATTTAATAGAAATTAAGTTAAATATTTTTGGAGTTAGAAAGATATGAAGTTAAATATGTATAGAATTAGATAGATATTATGGTAAATATTTTAATCATTAGATTTCTATCTGTTTGGAAGGCGAAGTATTTTTCTAAATATTGAAATAATTTTACAAATTTTAAGTTAAATAATTTGAGAATTAAATTTCTATCTATTTGGAAGGCAAAGTATTTATTTAAATATTTGAATATTTGGTTAGATATTAAGTTAAAAATTTTTTGAACTAAATTTGTATGTATCTGAGAATATTTATTACTAAAAAAAACCTTAAAATATGGGCGGAAGTTGTGGGTTTCTGGGAGGAATATTCCAGAGAGGATAACTTTATATAACAACTTCCTTAAAACCTCCTTTAAGACTTGGTTCAAGCTCTAATTAGTCGAAATATTTGAACGAAATGGAAAGGCAAATTAATTGGGGGAATCTCTGATGGAAATATGCGAATATTTATTATATTCCTTAACAAATAACATTAATCTTAACACATTTAGTGCACATTACCAAAAGAATCTATAAAATATGACCGGAAATTGTGGATTTCTTGCAGGGTTATCTATAGAGAGAAACCATCTTGCATAAAACCTTCCTAAATACCTCTAATATATGTAGGATATATATCTCATTTAAATATTAAGCTTATAAGTCTTATAAAAGTCGCCTCCACTTGGGCTTAATTAGGGGAATCCCCGATGGGCATGACTTGACACTTAACTGACACTGACGCTGCACTTTGCCTGTAATGAGGCCCAATGGACACGAGTGGAGGGCAGCGGACTTGGAGTGGGGTTGGAGTGGAGTTAGGAGTGATTCCCGATGACAGTCATTCGGAACTGGAATTACGCAGATATTGAAGATAAAGAAGCTGGAGATTTTCAGACAATCTGAGAGATTTTAAGCTGATTTTTTCTCTAAGAAATCTCATAGAAATCTCTAAGAAATCTCTTAGAAATCTCTAAGAAATCTCTAAGAAATATCTCCAAGTAAACTATAATTTCTCCCCCGTCACAGATTCGAGGGCGTGGAGGTGGTCTCCCCCAATGAGTTCGAGATCGTGCTCTATCTCAACCAGATGGGCGTCTTCAACTTCGTGGACGACGGCACTCTGCCCGGATGCGCTGTCCTCAAGCTCAGCGACGGCCGGAAGCGTTCCATGTCCCTCTGGGTGGAGTTCATCACGGCCAGCGGCTATCTCTCGTCCCGCAAGATCCGTGCCCGCTTCCAGACCCTGGTGGCTCAGGCCTGCGACAAGAGTGTGTACCGGGACATGGTCAAGATGATCGGAGACACCACCGAGGTGAAGCTGCGCATCCGGGAGCGCTATGTGGTCCAGATCACGCCCGCCTTCAAGTGTTCGGGGATCTGGCCTCGTTCGGCGGCCCACTGGCCGGTGCCGCATCTCCCCTGGCCGCATCCCAACATAGTGGCGGAGGTCAAGACCGAGGGCTTCGATCTGCTGTCCAAGGAGAGCATCGTGATGCAGAACAAGAACAACAATAATAATAATAACAATGCGGCCAGCATGGAGGGCGATGCCTGGGTGCTGAGCTTCTTCGAGGCGGAGAACCGCCTCCTCCAAGGTAAGTCGGTGTGAGTATCCCTCTTTAGATCCTTGAGGAACCTCTTCCTTTTAGGTGGCTGCCGTCGTCGCTGCCTGAGCATGCTGAAGACCTTGAGGGATAAGCATCTGGAGCTGCCCGGGAATCCCATCAGCGCCTATCATCTGAAGAACCTGCTGCTGTACGAGTGTGAGAAGCATCCGCGTGACTTTGAGTGGGACGAGAGCTGTGTGGCGGACAGGATCAATGGGATCTTCCTCCAGCTGATCTCCTGCCTGCAGTACCGTCGGTGTCCGCACTACTTCCTGCCTGGTTTGGACATGTTCAAGGGCAAGTCGCCCTCGGCGTTGGAGCAGGCCGCCAAGCAGGTGTGGCGCCTCACACGGGAGCTGCTCACCAATGCCAATGCCTTCGAGAAGCTCTAGGTTTTGGTCTATTTTCTTTGAAAATTTCCACTCTCTTGTTGATTTTATAAATTAGGCAACCATATTCGATCCAAAATTAGCTTTGAAATTAATTCAGAAGTCAAGAAAACAGAGAAAATCGATCCATTTCCGGTTGTGGGGGAGTGTCTGCTTCCCGAGTCCTTTTCGGCGGCCATTTTGTGAGGGAGAGAGAGAGAGAGAGCGTGTGTGTGTGCGTGTGTGTTTTTGCCAAAGTGTTAATGCCGAGATGCCTGATAAGGACACTCCCCATATGACTCGACTCCGCTGCCCATCGAGGCATTATGGCTAAGCCCTCCTCTCGAATATTGTTTTTAATAACGCACGAGCATCCTTTGTCCTTTGAACAATGGAACAATTTCAAGGGTCCCCGGAGGGCAGAAAGGGAAGTGGAACGGTAATGAAAAGGAAAAGAGCATTTGGCCAGGCGGCTCCTTTTACAGCTCGCAGATCCTAGATCAAAGCCGAGGCGGGAAACGGAAAACACAAAAAAATTCAAGCCAGATAGCGAGAGAGATTCCATTGAGCGTTTTAAGTCCAACTTTACATTGTTTTTTTACTACTTATATGTACTTAAAGATATATACAAGCATACATATGTCGGTGTCTATTATGCGAGGCCAAAAATTTATCGCGATTATCCACAGTTTGTTTGTGAACAACATAATCCTAGAGTGTCTAAGTGGGAATTTATAAAAATAATAAAAATAAAAATAATAATAATGATGATAATAACTAAAATAATAATAATTATAATAATAATAATGATAATAACTAATATGATAATAATAATAATATTAATACAAGTAAAACTAATAATAATAATAAAATTCAAGAATAGCCAAAGGCAACCATGTGTTTATTGTGAATTCTCTAGAAGATATCGAAGTTATCAATACATTTTTAAGGTCAACATCAATTTCAGTTCGATAAATCAAAGTTGCTGATGATTTTCAAAGCAAGAAATAGTTTAATCAGGTTTTGATGCAAAAAATAAATCGATTTTAAATCGATACATTTAATAAAAGTTGTTGATGTTTTTCAAGACGCGAAATTCTATTTAAATCAAGAAAGAAGCAACGAATCGTCTTTTATTCCGTAAATCAAAGTTTTTTATGCAAAACAAATCGATTTTAAATCATTAAATTTACGTTTTTGATGTTTTTCTGTGCAAAATATAGGTAAAGTCGTCAACTGAAAGTTTTTAGGTTTTTTTCTAATCAAAAAATTGTGTTAAAATCGTTAAATCAAAGTTTATAATATTTTTCTAAGCCACAAATGGATTTTAATTCGTGAAATCTAAGTTTTGAATATATTAAAAGCAAAAAGAGTGTTTAAATCGATAAATCGAAGTTCTTGATATTATTCGTAGCAAAAAATCGAGATTAATTTGAGAGATTGTAGTTTTTGATGTTTTTCTGTGCAGCAAACAGATTTTAAATCGATAAATTTAAAAGATTAAAGTATTTGCTATTTAAATCGACAAATCAAAGTTTTTGATGTTTTCAATGAAGAAAATGGGGTATTGAATTATCGATAAATATCGACTTAAAGTCCCTGGAATATAGACATATTTGTGCTATTTTTGAGAGCATATTAGAGGCAAAAAGCAAGTGATAGCCAAATGTCATACATTTCCCGATTCGCAATTAAAATCTTAATTCATTAATAGTAAAATATTAAAAAAAAAGCAGAAAAAATTTTTGGCAGATTTTTCAAAATTTCATAAGGGGTACCATCATTAAAATTGTCAAAAAATGACAAAAAAATAATTTTTAAACGCAGAATGCAGATTTGTTAATTTACTAAAAACGAGCATAGAAAAGCTTTCCGAATTGAAATTAAGGCTATTTTGGCTGAGTTATGATTATTTTTAACTTTGATTTGCCAAAAAAAGGTGAACACCTTATCTTGTAATATAAGTCTTTGTATTATAAGGATTAATTATAATAACGAATAGGTTAAGGAGTACTCCCCTTATTATTATTATTATTATTAATATATTGTCTTGTAAATCTCATTTGAAAACCAACTCAGATGCCGGACAAAGTCGGCTCTCATTAGTCCTTCCGGCGACTGAGTTAATATTATGATTATTGGCAACGCAGCACATTTATTTATTAGCAGCGACCTCTCTGTATCCGTGTATCTGTATCTGGAACGAGTATCTGCACTTTGGCAGCCCAATAAGTATCTGTATCTGTAGCTCTCGTCCTGAGCTGAGAGATGGAGCTCCAATGGAGCGATGGGAAGATGCAGCTGCAGCTCCAGCGACAACTGAGCATCACTTTTATTACCCTTATTTATGGTTATGTGTGGGATCCAAAATCGAGTCGAGGCCGAGGCCTTCTTTGTTCTGCGGTTCTTTTGTCTCCGTCTCCATCGCTTTTATTTGTATTTATTCCGTTTCGTTACGTTCCCTTTTTGCGTTTTTTCGCGTAACGAAAACTTTCAGCGAAATGTAATCGATATTTTTGTGGGCACAAAAGGTGCGAGGACGAGGACGAATCTCTTAATGGGGACGGGAAATAATCAACGTCAGCGCGGCACAAAAGGTCCCGGCACCGAGGTCCGAGGATAACAAATTATGCCCAGGCACGGCACCGCACGCAGGGATCATGTTACCAGGCTCTCTATCACCAGCAGCAGCCGAAGGAGGAGGATTCACCACCCACCCCCTGTGGGAAAAGCATCATCAGGTGACCGCATCCTAGTCTTAGTTCGCTCTCTCTGGGCAGGACACGTGGCCAAGAGTACGAGCCCATGTGCCTGCTAGCCGCGCATCGATAAGGCACGATTCCCATTTCGCCTGACAAATGGTATTTGGAATGGAATCAAAAATGAGGAGGGGAACGGGACAGCAGGAGTAAGGAATCAGGAACCAGGAACCAGGAAGCAGTATCCACTAGTCAGTAGCCAGGATCCATGACACACCGACACCTGCCTCCATTCCCAAACTCGAGAACCAATCCCAATCCTGTCACAACTTGGACCTGTCATCGTCCTCGTCCTGGTCTCCATTGTTTGTCCTTTGATTTGGCTTCTTCTAAGCATATCCCAGATATCCTGGTAATGTCAAGGCATATTCGATCTGCATAAAAAAAAAATAAAAAAGCAAGGGGAAAAATAAAACAAATCCAGGATATGCCAGGTACGACTTCGACTTTGATGTTTTCGGGGTTTTCCTTGTTGACATTTATGCGCACCCTCCCTCTGGTTAACACAGGTCCTGCTGCTCCTGCTCCTGTTTCTTCTCCTGACTCTGGCTGCCGCCACGCCCCGGGGCGGTGACAAGAGGCTTTGTCGCCGTCGTCCTTTTCGGGGAGTCCTGCCTGGCATTTCTTTGTTTTAATTGTTTACTAATGATATTTAAATTAGTGCTCTAAGTGACCGCGGGCGGTCCCCGCCCCATTACCCCTTAACCATTATCCATTATCCTTTTCTGCCTTTGTTTTTGTTTGTTGTTTGTTGTTTGCATTTTGACATTTCATTTGTTTAGATCTGCCAAAGAGAGGGTTGACAAGTTCTGGCAGAGAAAGGGGGATAGTAAAAATAATAATAATTATAGTAAAAATAAAATTTAACAATTCTAGAGATAAATAAACTGAATCTAGAAGAGCCTTTCGTTTAAGTTATTACGTAAACTCTTTTCCAAAGGCTCTGCCAGTTCAAGTTTGTTTTGCAATCTGCGATTTTTATGAGCTTTATGTTATAGTTATAGTTCTTCTTATGTTATAGTTCCTATAGTTCTTATAATTTTTAAAGTTATTATAGTTCTTATAGTTCTCATAGTTCATATTTCTTTATATATTTAAAAAAAAAATGTTTCAAGTTCATTTCATTAAAAGCTAATCCCTCATAGTTATTTTAATATAAGTATATCTAAGTTTCTTCATTCAAAAAGGTATATCTTAATAAACTCTATCTTAATAACCTTTCCAATTTAAGAAATTATAAGGAAATCAAAGAATTATCTTGCTCTTTGAGAGTTTCAGTCAAAACCAAGCCATGTTTCCAAAGGAATACATTTTTTTTTACAAATCAAAGCTAAAAATAATCATAACTCAGCCAAAACAGCCTTAATTTCCACTCGAAAAGCTGTTCTATGTTAGCTTTTAGTTAAATAATAAATCTGCATACTAAGGATTGAAATTTGAAAAAATTAATTTTTGGTCCATTTTTGAAAATTTTCATGAAAAATCGATCAAATTTTTTTCTTCGATTTTTTGTTATGATTTTATTTTTAAATAATTAAGATTTTAATAGTAAATCGGGAAATATATGACATTTGGCTATTAGTGGCTTTTTGGCCCTAAGACGCTCTCAAGAAAAGCTCAAATATTCGACATAAATCGATATTTATCGATATTTCTACATCCTTACAAATTTGATTATATTTTCCGATCTTAATTTATATATTCCATTTATTACTTTCATTCAGAGCCCTCTAGCTCCCTTTCATCTATATTTGCTCTCTCATTGCCACTTTTTCGCTGCGCGTAATTATGTCGTCATTATCAAAAACACGTGGTGCAATTTAACATGTTGAGAAAAGGAGGAGACATCCTCCAGCCTCTGGCAGCCTCTGCCATCCATCGCCAGCACACGCCACAAATTATGAATATCAGAAAAATGCACAAGATGAATGGCACAGGAAAATGCCAGCGGGAGAGAGTGGGAAATTAGTTTTCCACGCATCGCCAGCAAACACAATGGAGCAATGAAAAAGCGGGGGACAAGCGACGGCGGCACCTACACGTGATAATTTAGAGCAGATTGTCGCCTCCGCGGGAACGGGAGGGATGGGCCCCGTCAGTGGTGACAGAAGCGGATTTTCCATACAATATAAAAAAATATACAAAAAAGAGAGAAAGAAATTTGTAGACGAAAACAAATTTCAATATTCAATATTCAATATTTAATTCAAGATTTTCTTGTTCATTTCGCTAGTTTGGATTAAGGTTTTCATACCCTCTAACCCATAAATTAGAGCTGGGCTTTCTTACCTGCAATAATTTCCTTAAAATAATTTTATTAAAGGTTTTTAGCCTTTTTTAAACAGAGTTATGTTTACTTTTTATTTAAGTCTAATATAGAAAAGATCTTAAGAAATAAATAAATAAAAGATGCTTTTAGATCTTGTATTTCAAAAAATGAAAGATAAATGATAAGAAATTAATAATAGAAATTATTATATTATATTGTTGTAGATAATATTAAACAATCTGCAAGGGTGTAAAATTTAAAATTTAATTTAAAAATGAATGTCTTATATCGACTTAAAGTCCCTAGAATAAAGGCATATTTGAGCTCTTATTTAGAGCATAATATAGCCAAAAAGCGAGTGATAGCCAAATGTAATATATTTACAGATTTACAATTAAAATCTTAATTATATAAAAATAAAATATAACAAAAAATCTAAAAAAAAAAATTTCCAAAATTTTAAAATTTCATAAGGGGTACCATCATTAAAATTTTCAAAAATGAGCCCAAAATTTATTTTTTCAAATTTCTATTCCAAATATGCAGATTTATTATTTTACTAAAAACTAACATAGAACAGCTTTCCGAATTGAAATTAAGGCTGTTTTGACTGAGTTATAATTATTTTTATTTTTATTTTAGGTCAAAAATTTGGAATCTTTAAAATTAAGGGTTAAGATCAGTTTTTAACTTAAGAACTGATTGCATAAAATTTAGTGTCAATATAAAACCAAATAAAAAATAAATATTATAATAATATAATATAATATATCAATATATATAAGGTAAATAATATTTAATAAATATCTAAAACCGCCGAAAAAATGAAAAAGGTGATGAACATATATTTAAAATTTCTTAAAAATAGCACAACCGATACTTCTCCTTCTGAGACATCCCCAAGATATAGACAAATCGGCCAGCACTGTTCCTTGTCTAGTCTTCCCGAGCAGTGGCTCGGGGATATAGAGTTGGGAGGGGGCAGAGAAGCAGAGGAGCAGAGGGGAACACTTTAGATCCATCGTATTTTTGGATGGACATTTGCATTCAATTACGGCAGCTGTGAGCCGGCCCTGATTTATATTTATGCACGCGTCTCTGACGGCCCATAAAGGAAACCCCAAAATGCGCCACAGCGGCGCAGGGAGGGTGAATCCAAGGGGGTTTCCATTGGGAAAAGGGGAAGTCCCCCCATTCCCCTTTCCCCTTTTCCCTGCGTAGAAAGAGTTGCCGCTGCCTGCGCTCAATCATAATTATGTGATTTGTTTGCGACGCCGGCGCGGGCGACTAATTAAACGGAGGAGTGACAGAGAGTGGGTGGGTGTGGATGCGCATCCTATGGCCCCCGATCCCCTCCTGGAAGGGTGAAAAGTCCGATGAAAATCCAGCAAGCGAGCAAGCGGGGGCCCATGTTGACGTATTGTCGCTGATGTCGCCCGCTGGAATTATGACATTTTGATTTGAGCCCCATTTGATGTCCCTCAGCCGGCGCTCCTCGTCTGATTTATGCCAAAACTCTGTCTCGGGGAGGAAAATTGAAGGAAAATCTTAGCTGAGAAAAAGGAGTAAACTCAGGCTACACTCGAAATGTAAGTCATTTAAAGATGAAGAATTTATTTAAGGAAATGTTTAAGAAATGCTTAAGAAGAAGGTTTTCTGAGGCTTAAAAATAGTTTAAAATAAATTAAAATTTTCCTTAAATAGTTTTCTTTTTATTTTTATAAATATATTACACAAAAATACATTAATTTAATGACATATTTAACAGAAAAGAAACAATGTGAATTTTTCACATATTATTTCAAATTAAGAACAAAGTTTTAAGTACACAAGGAGCCGTGCAGAGGTGCAAAAATGTTTTTTTTTTCATTTTGTATAGACATTTAATTGGTTTTGGTCTTTAAAAACAATGCCGACATTTAGGTATATTTATAAAATTTATTCCCCAAGGTCTGATACATTTTAATTATTACTTTTATTAATTATTTACTTTTATTCCCAGTGTAGGAGGAGACAGGAGGCACCAGACGCCGCCGAGGTGAACTAATTGAGAGGCGGACTGGGAGCCCTCAAAAATGGGAGGCACTTAGCCAATTTGCTGCCTTTGGCACCCACCCCTTTTTTCCCCCTCTCCCTCCTGTGACAGTTGGGACTCGTATTCGGTGGCAAGTAGGCCCTGGGATCAAGAGGAGAGTTATCCCAAATCGATTAACATTATTAATGAATGCATATCATGGGAATAAGTGGGAGCCGCGAGAGAGTCAAAACACGAAAAGGTTTTCAAACAATTTCTCGATTCCGATTCCCAGAATTGAATCGAAACGAAACATTGTCAACATGATCATCAACCGTCTCGCTTTCTCCCGCTAGCCCCGTCTCTGTCTCTGTCAACATATTTATGGGCCAGCATTGGAGCCGCGATTGAGGTTGGCTTTGAGGTCGGGGCCTGGAGCGGGGCGTTACACTGCGAAATAATCAAAGCATGAAGCCTATTTAGGAAAAATAATCGAAATTATCAATGTTTTTTCAAGCCGAAATAGCTTTTAAATCGTTAAGTATCGAAGTAATTCTCTCTTTCTCTATAGGTAATTAGGGATTAAAGATAATAACAAAAATAATAGATATTTTCGATGTTTTTGTTTGCAAAAATCGATTTTAAATCGTTAAGTATCGAAGAACTTTCAGCCCTAATAATATCTCTGATTATTTTTCGAGAAAAAATTAGAGATAAGGCTTTATAAGAAAAATAATCGATATCTTCGTTTTTTTTTATTGTCGTAATCGATTTTCAATAGTTAAGTATCGACGTATTGCCAGCTCTTAGCTCAATAATATGTATCTTTTGCCTTTCATTTAAAGACTTGTGATCGCCAGACCTTATGAGAGGTGTACCTTCTTGATTATCATTAATTTTCAATGCCTAACTACCATATTTTCTCAGTGCACGGGGACTGGGAGCATTGGAATGTCCAAATGTTCGATCATAAAACAAAGACCCAGCCACAGAAACAGAGACAGAAAGGGAAGAAACCGAAACTGAAGCAGGGACAGGGAACTCAGACTGAGACTGAGAACTGAGAACGGAGAACTGAGAAAATGAGACAGCGGCGAGCGAACGAGCGAACGAGGTTGAAAACGACGTCGAATCAATGCAGATAATATCAATTATATGTAAAAGATACACATGCATGCGATAGATACATTTGCCCCGATAAGCATTTAAAATATTAACATCCACAACGGCCTGACTTGGGGGGACTTGAGGCTCCGTGTCTCCGCGTCTCCGTGGAATGCCATCGCCTCCATGCCTTTCCGTGTTTGTGTTTATAATTCATTAGAATCCACAGCTGATTTGAGTTATTGCCGGCAGATCCGATCTCGTGGGACAGTATATATTCATGCCTTTGAGGGCTGGAACTTTTTTTATCAGAAAGTTTCTTCAGCTTTAGCTTTAAGACTATTTTTCTAAATTTTAAACGCTAAATAATTGAAGCCAAATCCATTATAAGATTTAATTGCATTCGGAAATTTATACAAACAGTAAAGCTAAGTTTTAAAATATTTAAAACATTAAACATAAAGCTGATTTCTTTAAAAAAATGTATTCCAATTTTATGGACAAATCAAAGTTAAAAATAACCATAACTCAGCCAAAACAGCTTTAATTTCCTTTCGGAAAGATTTTTTATGCTAGTTTTTAGTATATTAATGAATCTGCATACCGCGTTTTAAAATTTGAAAAATTTCATTTTTTGCCAATTTTTGAAAATTTTCATGATGGTACCCCTTATGAAACTATGAAAAATCGGCCCAAATTTTTTTTTCTGATTTTTTCAATTATTTATGTTTAAATAATTGAGATTTTATTGTAGAATCGAAAAATATACGGCTTTTGGCTATCATTTGATTTTTGGTCATAAAATGCTCTTAAGAAGTCCTCAAATATGTATTTATTTTAAGGACTTTTTTATCGATATTTTTATACCCTTGTAGAATGTAAACTTTCTCATATAGATACGAACGAAATACCAGGCGAACAGAGTTACTAGATAGAGGATGACTTTCTCTGCGTTTAAAGTTAATATAACAGTTTTAAGCCAGAGAGAGCTCAAAGAGAAAGAGCTAGAGAAATCCCATAAATATTATAATACAAAGAGAAAGAGCCAGAGAGATCCCATAACTATTATAATATAATACGGCGAGAAGTACAGCGTATACCAGTTTCTATCTCTGAGCGCCTGATATTTCATTCTCATCGATGGAGAGGATCAGTCGCTGCCGGCTATAAATGGCCAATTTCTGGAGAGGATCAGGCACTGCAGGCTGTGAGTTGCCAGTTTCTGGGGAGTATCATGTTCTGCCGGCTGTAAATGGCCAATTTCTGGAGAGGATCAGGCACTGCCGGCTGTAAAGGGTCAGTTTCTGGAGAGGATCGGGCTCTGCCGGCTGTAAAAGGCCAGTTTCTGGAGAGGATCGGGCTCTGCCGGCTGTAAATGGAAAGTTTCTGGAGAGGATCAGGCTGTGCCGGCTGTATATGCCTAGTTTCTGGAGAGGATCATGCACGGCCGGCAGTAACTGGCATGTTTCTGGAAGGGATCATGCTAAAAACTGTCTGTAAGTGGGTTTCATATACCAGGCGAACAGAAGTACCAGAGAGAGGATGGCTTCTTCTGCGCTTAAAGTAAATATAACAGTTTTAACCCAGAGCAATCCAAAAGAGAGAGAGGGCCAGACAGATCACATAGAGAGAACGCCAGAGAGATTCCAAAACTGTTATAATAAAGTTAGGCCGAGGGTTCAGCGGCTGCCAGCTGCCATCTCTGTTCGCCTGGTATTTCATTGTCATCGATGGGTGAATTGGTTGGAAATCGGATTAAAATCTGATGGAAAAGCCAACTGCTATGGGTTTTAGATACCAGGCGAACAGTAATACTAGATGGAGGATGATTTCTGTTGCGCTCAGTTAAATATAACAGTTTAAGGCTACAGAGATTCCAAAGAGAGAGAGAGAGAGAGAGCCGGAGAGATCCTATAATTGTTATATTTTAGTTAAACGAAGAGTTGAGCTACTACTAGCTCCCATTTCTGCTGGCCTGGTATTTCATTCTCATCGATGGCAAATTAGGTCTAAATTGGAATGAAATTTTATGGAAATTGGATAGAAAAACTCAGAGATGTGTGCATCTAGCTATATTGCAATATTGGGACAAAATTGCCTCTCACTTGCATCAGTAATGCACACCTAGCTATATTGCAATATTGGGACAAAAAGGCATCTCACTTGCATCAGTGATGCACTCCTAGCTATATTGCAATATTGGGACAAAATGGCATCTCACTTGCATCAGAGATGCACTCCTAGCTATATTGCAATATTGGGACAAAATGGCATCTCACTTGCATCAGAGATGCGCACTTGATGCATAATAGCATCAGTGATGCACACCTAGCTATATTGCAATATTGGGACAAAATTGCATCTCACTTGCATCAGTGATGCACACCTAGCTATATTGCAATATTGGGACAAAATTGCATCTCACTTGCATCAGTGATGCACACCTAGCTATATTGCAATANGCAATATTGGGACAAAAAGGCATCTCACTTGCATCAGTGATGCACTCCTAGCTATATTGCAATATTGGGACAAAATTGCCTCTCACTTGCATCAGTGATGCACACCTAGCTATATTGCAATATTGGGACAAAATGGCATCTCACTTGGATCAGAGATGCGCACTTGATGCATAATTGCATCAGTGATGCACACCTAGCTATATTGCAATATTGGGACAAAAAGGCATCTCACTTGCATCAGTGATGCACACCTAGCTATATTGCAATATTGGGACAAAAAGGCATTTCACTTGCATCAGAGCATGAAAATTAAACTCTCATTGTTTTTTTATAAGTTTTCTTTTATTTTGATCTTCTTTAAATAGGGCTTTATCAATAGATCTACGAACTACAAATACATTTTAGATGTTTGCGAAAAAAAAAAAAAAAAAAGTATTAAATTACAAAATAAATAACGATTCGGGGATGCACATAATTACAATACTATAAATAAAATACAAACTGTTCCCACAACAGCTATGAAGCTGCTATAAAATATAACCGCAATGGGGAACAGTTGAGGGGGAACAGTTTTATAGCAGAAAACTGTTCCCATAGCTGAGGCACAA
>VNJO01001760.1:0-15885 GCA_008042535.1 Drosophila tani | reverse complement strand
TGCTTGTGAGGTGCGTCTCTCCAAGCAGCATAACGTCGATATGATTTTCATTCAGGAACTGTGTTATTTCAAGTTTATGCCGTGAAACGCCATTGGCGTTCCACATAATTATTCGTAGACTAGACATCAGTTATTTGGACTGCTGAGCTACAAGCAACTGTATCACCATGTTCTGGTTTTGAACAAGTGTTTGCATGGTCGTTTTCATGAAGGACATTAATTCTGTTAGACTTTGTTGCATGGTAAACATCATAGCTTCCATTGTGCTTTGTGGCTGTCCTGGGGCTTTCTGAGCGTTTTCTAGATTAGGCTGGGATGGGTTTTCCATACCTGCTCGGAGGGCGGCGGATCGGCGTAGGAGAAACCCTTCTGGGTATTCAGCGGACCAAACGAGGATCTTGCGGCCTTGGCAAAGAATACTTCCGGCGTATAGAGATATTCTGATTCCTTGGTGCTATCAAAAGCTTTCAGATATTTGTGGTTTGCTTTTGTATGTCTATGACTACATTGCACCAGCCCACCCCGGATTCCACTCTGAATATATGTTATCATGTCAATATCTGTGAGCAATTCGAGAGTAATTTCTGTAGTCTTTAGCATTGCAGGATCAAGGTTATAAATGTTTAAACAAATTGATCTAAAATTTTGAAAAACGTCTGTTAAAAATAAAACATCAGTTTTCAAATACTACTCCAAGTAGCCTTTAAGTGTTTGACACTTGAAATGATTCCACACTTGAGATGCGTGGGTGTAATCGCCTTCAGAACATTCAGAGTCTGTTAACTTACTATAAAACTTGCTCCTTGGTGGGAGACAAGTTTCTGATAGTTTTTGTATACAATCTAAGTATTCATAAGGGAATACTCCTTTCCTACGAAGTGAAGTAAAATCTGATGTATTCGGATATTCCTTTTTTAAAACTTTAAAATCACCTTCATTCAAATTAGCTGCTAGAGTGTCTAGACTAGAGGGCATAAAACGGAAAGTATCCAAAAATCTAATTTCTAGTTTATTCGTTCCTAGTGGGATATACTTTGAAATTGAGATATTTAATTCTTTATTCAAAGGAATTACTTTAAATCCCCTTCAATCTCACCAAGTTCTTTGACAATTAAGTGAGCGTCATATTTTGAAAAATTGTGGAAGAAGACTGGGATAAAATTCCCAGTCTTAAACTTACGGTTGCTCTCACTATGTGCTGCCCCTCTAAATTGCCCAATGAAATGGCAATGGTCTCTCACTCTGTCTTTACCTAAGACTTCCTTACAAATGTGGCAATTAAGAGCCTCATCAAAATCAAATGAGTCCTGTGTGCTCATTTGTAATGGAACTATACACTTCATATAGTTTTCATGAATTGGACAAATCGGGCGATAAATTATTAACAAAAGTGCGCCCGACATTTCCCCCCGTCTTGCTTACAAACTTATCTAGACTTGAATCAAATGCACACTTTATGTAGTATGCAAATGCTATAGGAACATGCTTATTTACTATTTGTGTCCAGTCACTTTCATTTAATAAAGAGGGCTCTAGTATGCATTCAAAGTCTGCATATATAGCGAATGGTATCTCCAGCTGACGTTGAGGACTTGAGAATTTTATCTCAGTCGCACCCTCATTCGGTTGCTCAGTCTACCCGCATGGCGCTTGAACCTACCCTCACTCGTTGAGTAGGATAGGCATTTGTTGCAAAAGAATCGTCTCACACTTTTCATTATTTTTGAAATTTTCATTGGAAACGATAATCCACTGAAGTCGACTGTGATGTTGTTGGTGTGGATTATAGGTGAAGATATATCCACTCCATAACCACTGCACCGTTCTCCTTTTTCTCTCGGGTTAAGGGCTGATATTATAGCCCACTTGAAGCAAAAGACATCGTCGTTCTGCACATTGATGACTGCTCTTCTATTTTTAAGTTTCCTTGGCAGCTGAAAATGTGCTGATCCCTTTAGAGGCACACATTGGAGCATGTTTAACTCCACTCGAATAATTCGTGTCAATGTCCATCCTGAGTCCTTTTCTTGGAACTCGGACATCTTGGATTTAATGATACATGAATGGGAATCAAAGAGTTCTGATAAATCGGATCCTATCGTAACCAGACTCATCTTACTCTGGAACGATTTTATATCGGTTTTTGTATCATGTTCTTTTATTAACATGTACTCTGCAAACAGTTCAAAATTTATTTTTGAAGCTGTATGGAAGCTTAGTACTCTCTCAATATGAGGGAGTAGCGCTAGGCCTGCTTTATACAGGAATTCATCAGGCATCCTAAGAGCAGCTCCCTAATTTAAAAACGTTAATACGTCCCTTGTATCCATCAATAATCTGCTTAACTTGTCCATTAACAGGGCGCATCGCACAGTTTTTATGGTGTTCGGTGTGGACATGGTGATGCCATTGCATATTTAGGGGGAGGTATTGCTGACAGGAGTTGCAGAAAATAGCATCCATGTTGAGAGTGTAGTTGGTGTTGTTGGTGTTCATTTTGATGAAGATGAATTAATAATGTTTTAACTTTGTTTAATTATTTCAAGTGTCTTCGTTTTTTTTATTTTTTTATTTTTATATTTCATTTTTCACTTTTTAAGTTATAGTATTGATTTTTTCAAGTGTTTTCTTTTGTTGAATGAGATTTGTTAATGTTTTTACTTTGTTTAATTTTTTTAATAATTTTGAACACTTTGATAAATGCAGACAAAATCGTCTGAAACACAAACTAGATGTGATCCTTAAGGCTCCACGAGACTAGCCTTTTACTCACAAAATCTAAGAACAAATACATACAAATTATATAAATTTGAGACTCGAGGGTAGTAGATAGTGTTTAATTTTTACACTCGATCGTCTTACTGTCCTTTTGACCCCGATCGTTCAAATTCCACTCACAATCGTTTGGTTACAAACGCTCAAATCGTTTGTAACCAAACGAATGTGAGTGGAATTTGAGCGAGACCCCCGTCCCATTTCCTTCCCTTTCGCCTTCCTAGTTTCTTCTCTCAGGATCAGATTTTTTAACGTACTTTTTGATCTGGACGGAGACTTCTTTGAGATCACCTCGTAACGGTCGGATGGGACGGGTGGTGTGCGTGTGTGGGAGAGCGTTTACGTTGACACTTGTTCGTTTATTCCTACAGTACTCACTTGCGCACAATTTCACGTGGCGGCGTAACCTATTCAATTGGGTGAGGTTGAGTGTCCTGCGATGGGACCCGATCCTGGAGGATCAATTTGCATCCACCCTTCTCAAGTGTCTCCTCGATCCCACCAATTATCTGGTGGGTCAGTGTGGGATCGCTTGTGCGCGGCCTTTTCAAGTGGGGACGGGTGAGTGTGGGATTGCTTGTGCGCGGCCTTTTCAAGTGGGCGACGGGTGAGTGTGGGATTGCTTGTGCGCGACCTTTTCAAGTGGGGGACGGCTGAGTGTGGGATTGCTTGTGCGCTCCGTTGGAACATAATCTTGCTGGATTGATCCCTCGAACGCGCACCCTTTAATGTGGCGGTGTAAACTATTAAATTGGGGGAGGTTGAGTGTCCTTCGACGGGACAAGATCAGGATCAATTTGCATGCACCCTTCTCAAGTGGCTCCTCGATCCCTCCACTTATCCTTTCAGAGCTAACCCTAATAAATTGCAGTTATATTACTAAAATCCTGGTAAAGTTGACAGCTGACCCTAATTAATTGCATTTTTATTACTAAAGTCCTTTTAAAATTGACAGTCGACCATAATTAATTGCCTTTTTATTACTAAAATCCTTTTAAAATTTGACAGGTGACCCTAATTAATCCAATTTATGACCCCACTTAGCGACATCAAAGGTGCCGAAAACCCGGTTTATATACTACTCCCGAACAAGCACGTGCTTGGTTTCGAAGTGCCACTTGAGTGTACTGACCGTAGTACAAAAAAAAAGTTAAAATTGTATGGTTTGCGAGTATTTATTGTTTTATACTTTTTTGTTTTAAATATATATTTGTTATCGGTTTTATAGGTTTTTATAGTTATTGCTAAAATTATCTTTAGCCTCAGCCTGCATAACTTTCTTAATAGTGTCGTTTACAAAATCTATGTTATAATTTATGTTATATATTTAATCCATTTCGTCCATATTAGCCCCCGACGTTTATAGTTCGCCAACTAGTTCATCAACGATTATGAAATGGTTCACTAGCGCCATCTTATTCTTAAGTTTGAGCGACAACAGCCGTTTACGCATAGATAATTGCGACGCGAGACTTTTCTTTCGTATACGGAATCTAGGCTTCTGAGAATTTCGCGTGCTGTGTTGTTGTTTGTTGCAGCGTAGCTTTCGCGCTCCTCTCTGCCTTTCCAAACTTCATCAGTTTTATCAGGAATCTCACCATCGCACAAATAGGTTAATTTATTAATACACAAAAAAGGTAAATACTTACTTTACTTAAACTAATTCATACACATACAAACAAATTATAATAGTTTACCATATGTTAAGCTCCTTGTAAATTTATTTTGGCTAAAGTCATCTTTAAAAATGAATTATGAATTAAAAAATGTTTTTATATTTGAATTATTTTTAAAAATTGTAATTTGTATATTTAAAATTGGCTTAAACTACCTAATTTTCAGCGAATATATCGTAAAATATTACCTTTAGAGCGTAATCTAATTTTACATAATTAAAACAAATAATTAAAATTGATAAGAACAAATTACAATGGCTCCTCTATCTATCGCCATTTTGATCTCTGTTACCCCACTACGCTCAGCGAAATTCAATTAAAGGCAGGTCCGTTTAGTTACGTTAAAATGTATTTGAACCAGAAGCCATCTTCCAATCATATTCTCCCTTGTACATTTGACTCTCTATTTCTATTTTTAGCTTAAAGAGAGCATTAACTGTTAGTTTAGGCTAAAGCTTGCCCATTATTCAGAGTTTGTGAACGTTTTGAAGCGAAATTCTATTAAAGGCAGTGGTATGGACCCCCATATGTAAAATGAATGGGCGTATGAACTCGGAAAATTATACAACCATGTTGGATGAAGTATTAATAAACTTTTTGGATCAGCAAACCACATTAGACACAATTTTTCAGCAGGATAACGCTGCCATACATGTATCACGATTAAGCGTTAATTGGTATCAGGAGAAGCAGATCGATGTTATAAAGTGGCCAGCACGTCCCCAGATCTAAATCCTATAAAGAACATGTGGGGTAACTTGGCACGACGTGAATCAAATTCGAGTCGGTGGAAGAGCTCAGAATTGCTGTAGTCAATGAATGGGCCAAAATTCCTACTACAGAGTTTCAAAAGGTCATAGACTCAATGCCAAATCGAATTTTTGAAGTGATTTCAAAATCTGGAAGCTGGAAGGAACTCACTATTAATCATAATTTTCTTCGACAATAATATAATTTAAATACATGCCTCTAACTGAACTTGGCTGTATAACAATTATTTTTTTGAAAATAATTTGTCTGTTAATTTAACACCTGTTGATTTGTAGTATTAAGACATTTGTTGAACTAATATCGTTATTTACTTTATAATTTATTACCAATTTGATTCATTTCTCATCTAATTTCCCATAAAACATAAAATATCCATGTGCCTTTAATTAAATTTCGCTGAGTATGTATCCACGTGTGTAGGTGTATACCCAATTTGAATATGAAAGAACATTTTTATGCACTTTTAATCTAAATATATAAATCTGCAAAGCTTTTTTAAGTATCGCTCAACTAGCTAATACGGTTAGACCTATCGACATAATTTTTGTTGTACATCCTTCGTTCTTGGTTAAAGATGCACGCTAAGAAAGGACTCTTTGATCGGCCTACTAGTGTAGTAAGACTGACCAGGACGGCAGTACTACACAATGTCAGCTGCACACACATACAGTGGGGAGCAAAAGTGATTCCAAGTTCAACATTTTCGTGTTCGAGCGCTCATAAAACCTGAACGAATGAAGTTAATGAAACAAACTTTTTTTCCTCGATTCCTTATTAAATTTGGAACAAATATAAGTAAATAGAAAAATAATATAAGAATCAATGTAATAGTTATAAATAAAAAACCAAAACAAAAGACATGTACTCAGTTTTGCACCCTATATGAAAAAATCAATGGAAATTCCATATTAATATTTTGTCCAAAGACAATTCGTGTCTTTATAACTTTTTATGTAATTTGGCATCTTTTCATCCCATTTCTCAATAATTTCATTTAGAATTTGATTCCACGTCCGTTTCACACGCATCTAAGGACCGCCTACGTTGTATTAAACTGATTGATATCGCCCGAGGTATATGATCATGATTGACCATAGGTTTTCAATCAGATTGAGGTCGGGACTTTGAGTTAATTACTCCATCGACATAAAATTTTGATTTTCCACCCATTTCTTACACATTTTCGCAGTGTACTTAGGATACCTGTCTTGTTCAAAAGTACATTTTCCTTTATAGAAGCCACATTTGTCCAGAAAATTTTGAAAATCTGCTTGGAAAATATTTAAAATAGTCTTCTTTACTCATAATTCCATCAATTTTGTGCAAAGGCTCAACTTGCCACGATGTAAAGCTATTATATTTCCTCCTCCATGCTATACGGCTTGCTCACATATTGTCTTTGAAGCTTGTTACTGGACCTAAGCGAACAATACTACATCCTATTCGACTGGAAATAGTTAAACATAGATTCCTTTGACCAAATATCACATTTCAAATCTTATACTGTCTAATTTTTGTGTGTCCATGCGAATTTCAATCGAACCTTAACACCTTCCTAGGAGAGAGCTGGTTTATTTTTTTCCCCAATTGCGGCATTATCAGTTCTACCCAACGGTACCTATTTCTCCGTTATACTTTTAATTAAATTATAAAGAGGGAAGACTATATTAAATATTTTCCAAGCCCATTTTCAATATTTTTTTGAACATTTTGGCTTTCATGAGGGAAAATTCACTTTTCAACAGGATGGAGATCCTAAGTACACTGCGAAAATTCTTAAGAAACGTGTAGAAAACCAACATTTTATCTTGTTTGAGTGGAAAGCTTAAAGTTCCGATATCAATCCGATTGAAAATCTGTGGTCAATCATGACCATATATCTTTGGCCGTATCAATCAGTCCAATGCAATGTAGGTGGTCCTTGGAGGCGTGTGGAACTGAAGTGGAATCAAATTCTAAATGAAATTATTGAGAAATGGGATGAAAAGATGCCAAATTACATAAAAAATTATAAAGACACGAATTGTCTTTGGACAAAATATTAATACGGAATTTCTTTAGATTTTTTCATATAAGGTGCAAAACTGAGTACATGTCTTTTGTTTTGGTTTTTTATTTATAACTATTACATTGATTCTTATATAATTTTTCTATTTACTTATATTTGTTCCAAATTGAATAAGGAATCGAGGAAAAAAAAGTTTGTTTCCTTAACTTCATTCGTTCAGGTTTTATGAGCGCTCGAACACGAAAATGTTGAACGTGGAATCACTTTTGCTCCCCACTGTACATAACCGTACACGATACACATACATTGGTCATACGGCTATGATACAGGGCACAAGTTTTTATTAATTAGCTACTTCATTAGAACCTTAAAAGAGACAACTATATGTCTTTTTTGGTTCGGATTTTTTTCGTAGTGCGACTACGGTCAGACTAATTTAAAAGGTAAACAATAACAATGACCGGATTTCGCAGTACAAAATTATCAATTCCTGAAGTCCTCGTACAAACACTCCTGCAGAAATTAATATGAAAGCCCTGTTCAGTATAGTTGCTGAAAATTATGGCAAGCCTTTAGCCAAATCCAATATATTCTGTGAGACCGTTTTGTCTAATGAGACATTAATATACTTTTTAGATACAATTTAATGAATTACAGACGGTATATTCTATCGAACTCTTTTTTTTGTCTCCTATTTTTTTCGATAGACCGATAAGTTTTAAAATTAATGAGCAATTAATGTATTAATCTCTCATTGAAAGTGCCGTATAGTCGTCTTGCTCGCACTTAGGCAAAACCCTATGGTTGCTGTCAAGCCTCTAATTAATGCGCCAATTAATGAAGTTTTTAATACAGTGTCATAATGCTATCATAAGAACTCTGTATTAGAGGTCTGTATGGCTTCACTCACAACACACGCCAAGTTGAATGGACTCGAATTGAATTGAATTGAGTGAGTTCAATGCACACAACGACACGATTGGCAAAGCCGATGACACTCGAGTTAGTAGAGTTGTAGTATTGCAAAAAGCATCGATGTTTGAAAACATCGATATATCGCTAAAACATCGATTTTTTTTTAATTATTAAGAACTTCCAAAAACTTCCTTGCTAAACTTATATTTATTTAAATTTTAGTTAAAACATCGATGTTGGAAAAAAACCATCGATGTATCTCCGGTTTTAAAAACATCAATACTATCGATAGTGAGATCGATGTTTTTGTATCCCTATAGTATTGTGCTTTCATTTCGTTCAAGTCGAAAACAAAACATCAACAAGCCAGTTTGGCATTCGAATGTCTTCAAAATACAAACTCTTATTCTCACGCATTCCCACTCATTCAATTCGTCTTTTTTCGTTTGAGCGTTGTGCAACCGAGTCTTACGCGAGCGCACTCACATACTCAAACATGTTCGGCTTCGCATTCAATTTCACTCAATCGTACGAGTAAGACTTTATGATAACAAAAGAGATGCACACATTGATAATTCTAAAGTGTGATATTTGCTTACTACACTAAAAATCCGGAAAATTCCCATTTTCCAAAAATTTGCATTTTAAAGTACTCTTCCTGCAGCTTTGACCAGTCGTTTTTAACTAAATGAACAACTTAGCGGTTAGAGTTTCAGCCTGATACCGGGAGAGCCCCGGCTCGATTCCAGCCCGCGGTAAAACAATTTTTCAATTTTGTTTCAAAATTATTTTTTTGAACGGCTAGACTTTTTTTTTTGTTTTATTTCTGTCTTGATTTGAAACTTGCAGTCGCATGCAGTACAATATTATCCGACTTATATTTTTTTTCCGCTTCTTGACACCAAAGCCTCATTAAGCCTAATGCAACTATACGTGGCCTTGGCGTATATGGTTGAAGTGTGACCCTTGATCGGGGGATCGGGGAACATCTGGGTTCGACACCGGGTCAAATCCTTTTTTTTCTTCTATTACACTTTGTTTTGATACGTAAGCCTAGAAATATTTATCATTAAATTCCCATTAACCAGCCATTGCAATATTCGATATTTTGTCAACCTGTGTAAATATTAACGCGATCTTGGTGCCTAAACAAAATCTGTACGGAGCCAAGGAAAAGTTTAATAAATATGAGAACGACTAGAATCATTTGGTAAGCTAAGTAGTGGCCAATAGCAAAGAAGTAATAAAGGCTCATTTAGACCACGGACGGCCAGCAGAAGTCGGCTTGAAGAAATTCGAGCAGTTCGGCGCTGGTGGTGCGCTAGGCCGACGGTCGCAGATCGTCGGTGTTGTCCAAAAAAGTTATCGTTTCCCTTCGAAACCCCCTTTCCGCTAGAGTAGCCTCGCAATGGAATAAAAGAGGAAAAAAACTCGGATTAAATTAGGGAACAATCCAAGAGAAAAAGAGAAAAAAAAATTGAAGACTAATTAAGAAAAATAATCGCCCAGTGTAGAGGGCAGATACAAAAAATACTTAGTTTCGTTTATTATACCCTTGCAGAGGGTATTATAATTTTGCCATGATATTTGCACCGCAGTGAAGGAGGCATCTCCGACCCCATAAAGTATATACATTCTTGATCAGCATCACCCAGTTAATCTGTCCGTCTGTCTGTCTGTTGGTCTGTCTGTCAGTCTGTCGGTTTCTACGCGAACTAGTCTCTCTATTTTTGAGCTATCGGGCTGAAAATTTCAGCATAATCTTATTTCTTTGGCACGCAGTATATATGTCATAACGGCCGAAATCGGACAACTATATCGTATAACTGCCATAGGAATAATAGCGAAATGAATGTAAAAAAAAATTTAACTTCTATGTTTTTCAACTTATTTTTATAAATTTCTAGATATAGCAGTTTTTAACTTTTCTAGAATTACGGTAATTTCATTAAGATCGGACAACTTTATCAGATAGCTTTCATAGAAAAGATCCTTTGATTATATCAAAATGTAAAACTCTATATATAAAATGTGTAAGTAAATTTACAAACATCTATGTATTTTTAAGTTTAACAAATTGGATCGATTTTCAATGTTTCAATTACAGACTGCAAGGGTATATAAACTTCGGCTTACCCTAGTTATCTTTTTTTACCCTTGTAGAGGGTATTATAATTTTGCCATGATATTTGCAACTCAACGTATATGCATTCTTGATCAGCATCATCAGCCGAGTCGCTCTAGCCATGTCCTTCTGTTTGTCTGTCCGTCTGTCTGTCTGTCCGCCTGTCGGTTTCTACGCGAACTTGTCTCTCAGTTTTAGAGCCATTGGGCAAAAATTTTTAGCATAGTCTTATTTCTTTAGCACGCGGTATTTATGTCGGAACGGCCGAAATCGGACTACTATATCCTATAGCTGCCATAGGAATGATGTCGAAATTAATGTATACTAAATTTTAACTTTTCAGTTTTTAAACGTATTTTTATAAATTTCAAGATATAGGGGTTTTTTACGGTTTTAGAACTATGTTCTTAATTTTATTAAGATCAGACAACTATATCATATAGCTATTATAGAAGAGATCGGTCGATTTATATGAAAATGTAAAATTCTACATGTAAAATGTACAAAATTCGATATTTTTTCAACTTTTACTAAAACGGATAGATTTTTATTGATCCAATTGCAGACTGCAAGGGTATACAAACTTCGGTTTACCGAAGTTTGCTTTCTTTCTTGTTTTTAATTATGATTGTTTAATTAATTGTGAGAAAGAAGTGAGTGAATCTGGGAAAGAAACTGTGTGAGCTGTTTAGGTTCTGCGTTTTAAATGGTGTTCATTGGTGATAAAAAGTATCGGGAAATGTCCAAAACTTATTAATTAGTCAGCGAAGTCATATTAGTCAAATAACTTTTAATTTTTTCCCGAACAGCACGCCGTCGCACAGTGGGGCATTGAACCCGAAAAGTGGCGATTAATTCAAAAAACGGTTTTTGCGTTCGATACATTTATTTATATTATTTTGGTTATACATAAAATACGGTTGAATGATATACATTTTTCTCCTTAACCTAGCGAAGGCCGAGCAATCGGTTGTCAAAACTGCAATATAATTTCGGTGTCTTTAAATAAGAAAAAATTCATTTTTTGAGCATTTTGAAAATAACAATTTTTCTCTTATACGAAAATATACCAAAAAAAAAAAAATGCAATTTTTAAGATATTTAACTATTTAACTTTTTTTTATAATTTTTTTTTATCATTATTACTTTTAATTCTATAAATAAAATGATTGCAAATTAAAAAAAATGCGCTAAAGATTCCACATTTTTTAACTTTAGGTAGACAAAAAGTAATGCGCCACGCGGTCCCATGCGATATTTTAAATTAGGTGTTATTCCCTAGATATTCAGCTTAACCACCTCATTCACACAATTTTGCACAAATTTGCACAAGTTTGTGAAAATTTAATTTTACTGGATATACTGATAGCGCGAGTTATCTTTGTGATCCTGAATAGTAAGGATTGGGAGCCCTCCCGAGTAATCAAGAATACCAAAGTAGTGAATTGTTTGACCATCAATCTCAAACTGATTTATTTATTTTAATATTCGCCTTTCAATGCTTAAGCTTAAATGCAATTATGCTGACCTAGCGGAAGGGACTTGAAATTGAACCGGATGCATGTGTGGGACTTGTTTCTCCGCTGTGTTGATATTTGTGCTGGCCTGGCATTCTTTATGGAGCAATAGTTGGGGTGAACGTCGCAAGTGGTGTATCTGGTGTGAAGGTGGTCATCCTTCTTGAAATACAGGCCACGGCCAACACCACTATCAGTAACACGGTTAACATTGTATACGTCGCTGTTGTGTGTATTGCTGTTCCCGTTTGTATTCTGTTGATCTGTTGCTTCGTTTCGATATCTTCCATCTTTAGCTCGTGTATTCCCAATTCTTGGGTTGTTCTATTCTTTTTGATAGCTTCGATTTGAGGTATCTCCAGTTTTATCTTTGCCGTGTCAAGCCTCTCTACCGCCTCATACTGGACGTTGTTCTCCATGGTTCTGCATTCATTAAATGTAATTAATGCCGATCCATTCCCCGTTCTCTCTTGTCCACAGTCCGTTTGCAACTTTACATTTTCTCCGTTGAAAATTGCAATATATCCCTCTTCCGGTTCAAAAATCCTGGTTATGAGCCCTGCATCTCTTGTCTCGCAGTCCGCTTCCTTTCCGCTGATCAGTTTTTTAAGACAATTTTCATTAATCTGGTTTACAATTTTGTCGCTCTTACATATATATAAATTCCTGATTTTCTGACATTTTACATTCTACATTCTACATTCTACATTCTGACATAATACATTTCTTCGTTATTAATGAATACGTATTCTGGTGTTATTACAAATTCTGTCTTATTCATAGGTAGTTTTATAATTCTATGCAAAAAATACGTTCCTTTCTTAAAAATGAGTAATTTTATTGCAAATATTAAGTCTGTCTTATTCATTATGGCTTTAAGTTCCAGAAACTCGTACATATGTTCTTCTGATAGTATCTATATACCCTGTTCTTCTAGTTCTTGTACGCACTTAGTTGTTTCCTGTTTGTCGAATATACAGTTTGAGATTAATCCCATTTTTGACAATAACAAACTTTCGGCTACATCGTTTAAATTCAATCCGAGCATATCTATTGTTATTGAAATTCTGTCGATGTATTCTAGCCTATAAATCCTCTTATCTTCTTCTAAAAACGTTTTGCTTATTCCATTTTTGTAATTATTTATAAACGTGGTTACTCTGCTTTGTTCCTCATTTATAAATTTTGTTAAATTCTTAAACATTATGCTGAACTTACTGCCTGTCCTTTCCTGTGAATTCATGGCCTCTCTCAATCTCCTCTCTTCTTCCTGCATCTTCCTTAATTCTTCTTCTAACCTTTCTGCATCTTCTGCGTCTAAGTTTCCTGTTATGGACTTGACAACGGAACCTAGTCCATTAATTAACCCTCTTGCTTTCCTTCTCTTGGGACATATCGCTTCTAACCTTGTTTTAATCATTTGTAACTTGTTCTGTAGTACTTTAACGAGGTCCTTTGTCTCTGTATCCTCTATTAGCTCTCTGAGTGTTTGTTCTATGTTCTCTATCGCTTTCTGATATTCCTGTAGTCTTTCTATATGTATGAATGTTTTGTGTGTCTGGATTATTTTCGCTGTGCCTAAGTTGATTTGTGCTAATGGTTCATCTCCTTGTAATGGCCGAATCTCGAGTCTCCTTTCTGCGGCCATGGTCAATGACCACCTGCAATTAGTATTGTTTATTAGGTTTAGTTAGTCTTCTAATCTTTTCCTTGTGAATTTTCTGGGGTTTAGTTGATGTTAGTGTTAAGTCATTGTCTTCCAACACCTTGTGTTTCGAGAATCGAGAAGTAAGCTTGTCTCTCCTGTTCTCTTTTCTGAATATTGTATGTCCTGCTTCTACCGGGTTTGGGTCTTGCCTATCTGCATTTGCTGCTTCTATTCTTTTACTCTTTTGTTGTTCTACCCTTTCTTTTATCTTTGGATATAATTCGGCTTGGAACGCATTGATTTTCTGTAAACAATCGTGTTCATTATTAAACGATACATTATTCAGAAAATTGTGCGTTCTGCCCGTGAACAACTCCTACGGTGTTAGTTTTGTACCTGAATGAATAGCGATGTTGTATGTTATGAATGCCTCATTCAGTACTTCCTCATGTCTGATTTCTAGTTTGTTTGTTTTCTTTGCTTCGCTTATTAGTCTGTATATCTCTGTTATCGTGGAATTTAATCTTTCGACCGTGGAATTGCTCGACGACTGCTGAAAGGAAGTTGTATGCAGTTTCAATTCGTACTGCCTACAAAAATCCTTAAACAAGTTGAAAGAGAATTCCACCCCTTGATCGCAGATTATCTTTTTAAGTACCCCAAACAAAGCCATTAAGCTTTTTATCGCCTTGACTTTGGTTTGGTTCACGCTTTCTTTTGCTGGGATCGTCAATCCCCAAGCGTATCATGAGAATTTATCAATGATGGTTAATACATTTTTCTTGTTCACGAAGTAAAAGTCTATATCTATTATTTTCATGGGTCTTTCTGGTGTCTCTGTCAAGCTATACTTGATCTTGTGTGGTTTCCTATCGTATTTTTGGGTTTGGCAACTATCGCAATTTTTAATTGTTTGCGTTATTGCCTGTTTCATATGCGGAAAGAACACCTTCCTTTTCAGGTGTGCTCGTCTATTCCCCTATGATTGCTTCTTTCATGGTATTCCCTAATGACTTGTTCTTGTTCATTTTTCTCTGTTATATCTGGCAATAAGACTGTACATCTTATCGCTTTATATAACTAACTATAAGCTAAATACTTGCAGTAAACCTCTTGGATCGTTATTACCAAGTCCTCTGGTATTAATAATGCTACCTTTCTTTTGGGTTTTATAATTTCCTTCAATCTACAGGCAATTGTTTCTTCATTAAACTTGTTTTCTGTTCAGATTATTCTTAGTTTATTCCTAAATGGAATTTGTTTCGCTACTCTTGGTACTCTTCCTTTTTCTACAACCACTTGGATATTGTATTCATTTAGTTGTTTTCTGCTATCGGGAATCCAAGTTGTAGGTCTTCGTCTCTCCGTTAGTTGCTACTTCCAAGGAATTCTCCAGCACGTTAAGCTCTGGTTGGATTCTGCTTAGTGCGTCCGCTACTACGTTCAAAGAACCTTTCTTATACACTATCTCGTAAACGTACTCCATTGGAAGTCTCCATCTTACGAGTTTGGAATCTGGCTCCTTGACACTCATTAGCCAAGTTAATGGCCTATGATCTGTGACTATTCTGAATTTAGTGCCAAACACGTAGTGCCTAAAATGCTTAATTGCCAAATGGCAAGCATTTCTTTTTCTATAGTCGCGTAATTTACTTCTGCTCCCGATAGAGTCCTACTAGCATATGCTATTGGCCTGTCTGTTCCCACATTTCCCTGGGATAAGACGGCTCCAATCGCATAATAGCTGGCATCCGTAGTAAGGATGAAAGGTTTTTCAAAGTCGGGAAATTGCAAGATCGGATCGTTACATAGTAAGGTTTTGCATACCTCGAATGTATCTATGTACTCCTGATCTATCTGTACAGCCTTCTTCCCTTTTAATTGTTTTGTCATGGGCTTTGTTATAGCTGCGCAATCTCTTATGAATTTTCTGTCAAGCCTAAGAAGGACTTAATAAGTTTCCTAGTCTTGGGAATCTCAAATTTCTTTATGGCTTCGATTTTCCCCGGGTTTGGTTTAATCCCCTGCTGGGTTACTACGTGTCCTAAATATTCCACCTCTTTCCTTAAAATTTCTGTCTTGTCTAATTGCAATAAAAACTTTTTCTAAGTCTGTGATGTGCTCCTGCAACGATGTTGAGAACACCATGATATCGTCCATGTATATAAGGCAACATATCTGGTGTTTAACCGCGTTTGTGAAAGATAAGTTATCTCCTTCCTTATGAAATACCTTTGGGCATTTCCTACAAATCCTCTGAAGCTCTCTAAGCTCCTCTCTATTCAAGTGCTCCGTCCGTATCTTTTGGAACATTATGCTTTTATCCCCGTTACTTGTTTCTTCCATGTTGTAGAGCTCGAAATGTTGCTCGGCTTTAAATTCTGAAAACTTTAACGGTTCTTCTAAAAAGAGCTCCTGGTCTATTTCCGAATAATTCGTCACTTCGACCA
>VNJO01001759.1:0-13948 GCA_008042535.1 Drosophila tani | reverse complement strand
TCTGACATAACCTCAAAAAACCTCATACAAAATTATATTCGAGTCCGTGGGTCAGACCATGTTTATTATATGTTTTCAGGGTCGCTGAATCCGAATCCGAGGTCTAAAAAGCTCCAGAATGTCAGGGTTACGACATAACCTCAAAAACTTGATGAAATTTTTATTTTCCCAAAATTTTTATTTTCCCAGCGACCCCAAAAACATATGGTAAACATGATCTGAGCCCAGAACTCGGAAAATAAAAAATTCATCAAGTTTTTTGAGGTTATGTCGTAACCCTGACATTCTGGAGTTTTTTAGACCTCGGATTCGGATTCAGCGACCCTGAAAACATATAATAAACATGGTCTGACCCACGGACTCGAATATAATTTTGTATGAGGTTTTTTGAGGTTATGTCAGAACCCTGACGTGCTGGGGTTTTTTGGACCTCGGATTCGGATTCAGCGACCCCGAAAACATATAGTAAACATGGTCTGACCTCCAGACCCGAAAAAATATTTTTTTTTGTGTGGCTGTGTTATTAAACTAAAGATACAAGGTAGCTTGAAAAAACTAATTAAGACTTAAAAAAGAGACAAAAATACATTGTAGTGGTTTGAAAATATTAAATTGATATCAGAAAATTAAATTGAAGAGTTCATAAATTTTTAAACATGATAAATGATATTTCCTCTATTCTCTAATAGATTTTATGTTGAAGAATCTTTAAACAATTAAATACTTGATTAATTTTAGGTATGAAATAGGTCCTATTAGTTAACTTTTAATTAAAAAACCTCCTCCTTGAGGGGCTGCAGTTTGAAGAACATATTTTTAGGGGCGTTTTAACCCCCTGAAACCCCAAGATAACTAACAACTGATTCATGAGCCTTGTCTGCCCGTATCATCGTGTGTTGTTCAGATGCATCCAACTTGATTTTCATGGTCATTTCGCTGTAAAGTTATAGACATTGCGATGTGTAAGTTACCTATGTGCATTAAACAATGGAAACATCTCGGAGAGCTGCCGCTGCTACTAGCATGCTTTCGAGTGGAGTGAGGAGCGAAAAGCGAGGCTATATGGCAGAAACCTTGACCAACTCAGTCGCGGGGCTGCCCGCTCACCATTTGGCTTATGAAATCATCGGGTTTCAAAAGATAGCCAACGGTGGCAGCCAAAGTTAGCAAGTAAGTGAGCAAGTAAGTATATATAATAAGGCAAGCCATCCACCGATGCGGAAAATCTGAAAGCCAAAGCTCCATTTTCATTTTCATCGCATCGAGAAACAAAAAAAACAAATACCGATTAAGACAATTTTATGTGCTAAATATATTGCAGATACAATGTAACCTACATTAAGTAAACACACACTCGGCTGACAGGAGGAGACTTTCAAATGTGAAATGATTTGTTATATTCCGATTTGACGTGACTGTCTGTGGGGATTGAGCAACACCTTGTTATGGAGTAACGACGATAGTAAGTTGTTGTGGACCAATTACTGGTGGTTTAGACACTTATTTTGCTTTTTACTTAAAAGATTACAGTTTAAGAGGGAATTAGTGGGGAGAAATCAAACTGGGAGAACAGAAAACTGAGAGAAAAAGGTGGATCCATTTTTGAAATATTTAAGTTATTCAAAAGAAATATCAATGGTTTCAGTTTTGAAATAGTTAACGTATTCAAAACCAATTTAATAGCTAATTTTTTTGGTTAAACTAAATGATTTATTATATGTTTTAAGCAACGTAATACTGATTTTTCCCAATAAAAAATGCTTTATAAGTACGTAAAATTCCAAAATAAATAGCATTCACTTAAGATATCGTGTTCTACAATGAAATATCTTAAAAATCCAAACAAATATCTACAATTATTCAATTTGATTGTGTACTTGGGCCATAGCCAGCTTTTACTGAGAGTTTTAATTAAAATTTTGGATCGAAACAAAGTCCAAAGTACCCTAGGGGGCCTCTCAACATCAAAGAACTTATTTTTCACTAGAATTCCCAACGGGGTCTAGCTGCAAAATGGTGATATCGACGCTGATAGATGAAGGTCGGTCAGCAATTTTGGTACTAATAGCGACCCTATAAGAGCTGTGTATCCAAGACAACTAAAACTTTGTTAAGTCATAATATTTTTAAACTATTTAATAATTAAATATATTTATTATATAAATTAAATATTAATAATAAAAATAATATAAAAAATAATACAAATTTCTAAGAAATTTCCACTAACTTGGTCTAAATTCATTTACAAATCCATTAAGCTGAATAATCAGAAAGGAAATCCAAGTCAGGAAATATCAATATCAATTAACACAACTAACCCCACCTCTTCCCCCAGTGTACGCATAGACGTCAATTAAGTGCTAACCTTCGATTCGAGTACGGATAGTTCCTATCATTACGAGTTTTAAACAAACATAAGCTCTCTCACCTTTTTATTCATCGGCGGCAGCTCGGCACTTGGCAAGACCTGGAGAGCTTGGAGCGACGACGCCGCCGCCACTGCCGCCGCGGCTGCTGCCTGCTGGTTCCTCAGCCCGACGACGCTGCTCAGGCCGAGATTTATGGACGACAGGTGATTCAGCTCAGCCTGTTGATGCTGAAGGTGGGGAGGCAGGCAGTTGAGTTGCTGGACCATGGTGCAGGAAGAAGGCGGTGCTCGCGGGCCCATCTGAACGGGCACCTGGACAGGCATCTGCGTTGGTGCCGGTGCCTGTGGCTGGCCCAGACCCGGAGCTCCTCCGCCGCCGCCGGCGCCGCCAGTGGCTGCTGCCAGCAGTGACTGCTGGGCGGCCTGTGTCAGTGGAACGCCTCCAAAGGGCGAAGGGTGTCCTCCGCCGGCTGCTGCGGCTGCTGCAGGTGAGTAATAAGCTCCCAGTGGCAGCGAGGAGAACATGGCGGAGTGCATCTGGGCCAGGGGATTCTGGGCTGGATTTAGCTGACCCGCATAGCCGGTAGCCTGGTGCCCAGTGGCGTTCAGGAGCTGAGGTGCCAGATTGTACGGAAAGTGGGCTCCGGGAGCGGCACTGGGATGCAAGGCCGGCTGCTGGTAGTTGGCCGGCGGAGCGGCAGCCGTGTTCGGCGATAGCTGCTGCTGCTGCTGATGCATCTGCTGGTGCATCTGGGGCTGGGCGGCAAAGATTCCGCCTGCACCGCCCAGCTTGTCCAGGAACGGCGACTGCATCTGGAGCATTTTCTGCTGGTGCTGCTGCTGGGCGGCCAGGGACCAGGGCAGGTACCAGGCGCAGGCTGCCGGTGAGTTCTGCATTTTATCTCACTTTGTCTCTCTCACTTTCTCGAAGGTCGAACTGCAGGTTTTGAATTGGTTTGGGTTATTATTCCGAAAAAATCACATTAACATCTGTTGGGTAATAATAACTACGCGGATTAAACACAACAACACACCACACACACACACACGGATATATTCCCGGGTTATTTGATCATTTGTTTACATTCGTTGCGCCGTGAATTGTCGGGTTTTATAATGCTTTTAAAGTCAATTACAGATCCGTGTGTAGTTATCCGCTGCTGCTTATAAATAATCGCAGCGATGGACTGTTTTATGTGAAATCTTAAACCGATTTTAAGCTTCCCTAATGTGAATTAAAAATACAAATAAAGTGTTTATTTATTTTTTAGTGTGTTTATATACACCTATGTGGGTATATAGATATATACATAGATATGTATCTAAGTTTAATGCGTTAATTTGTGGCTTTCATTAGCAGATTGCCGTTAACAAATCCCCGATCGCACAGACACACATGAGAAAATGAAAGCAAAATATATTTTTATTAGCTTTTGGTACTGTCTATAAGGTTATCAGGCGCTCTTCGATATTTTCAAAAATAATGATAGTTGTATGGGTTTTTAAATCGAATTCGGAATCAAAGAAAACTTCTTGGCTGGAAATAGCTAAGCAAAGACTGGGCCAACATCTGCTTTTTCGGGCTTTAATTGCACGGAGACAAAGTAGTGCGTATAAACCTATATTCCACATCCGTCAGCCGAGGCGTATGTGTAATGGAACAACACGTATACGCCATGGAGGCCCCTAGGATTATGGCGTTTGGTAAACTATTAAATCCGGCAGGTACACAGACAAAGATATTGGCACAAATAATGTGCACACGTGTAAGCGTGAACACCTCTATTTACCCCAAGGAACTGGTGCTAAAATAAGTTCTGTATATTACTAGCTGGTGGTGGTCGAAATTTTGTTCAGTTCCCTAATATATAGTACGTAAGAATGTGCCATAGATATAGACACACGCTCGTTTTTGTCATCACTCTTCTGCTGCTGTGCCGTCTTAGTTCCATTTTATCAACAACAATTGTGTATCTTTCGAGTGGTTTTAGTACATTTTTGAAACAAAAATTTCTTCTTGCATAACTATATTATGTAGACAATGGCTAGGAAAGAATTCTTTTAAATTTAAAGCAGGCAAGTATGTACATATACAAGTATATGTATATGTGCGCCATGTGTAAAGAGACCCCAGATCTCAGCAGGATGACAATAGATCATGGGCTTTAAGCAAGAACAACATTTAGTGGGAGCTACCTTCTATATTTAAAAGAAAGAACAAAAAATATATACACGAAACGTGTGTATTATGATCGGACGGGGCCCAGAAAGTAAATCCATTTCCGAGCTGTTTTGTTAATAATAATACGGGGAAATGGCCCAACGAATTTCATGCACCATAACAGAATATTATTAATGGACCGTTTTGTGCGCCAACAGGAGAATATTATTATTATTATTATTATGGCAAACTATGTGTTTATTTGTACCAAAATGTAGTTTTCTGATGAAAAATATCTTAATAGAAGTGTCATTTCACCGAATGGTGTGCTTAAAGCAAATTAGCCTTTCAATTATGTGAAAATACAATAAAACTTGGAAGCCTTTGATCGTTGGAAACAACAAGAACAGCACAAATTAGAAAACTCATGTGTTTTATTTTAGCTATATAGCAGATACGAGGAAAAAAATAAAGAACATTTTCCATCCATTTCCATTTTATTGTGCGTGTAGACAGAGATATATCACTGTGATTAGGTTTTTCCATTTTTAGATATAACCGTCACTTAAACACTTTAATTTGCAACTGTCATTATTGTTTAGGCGTTAAGGAATGTTAATTAAAACTCTTTAGTTCACACGCGCTTATGTTTTTGAAATATATATTTTCTGTTTTCGAAATCGCTGAGGTGCACGCTTCAATACCTGTCCGACGAGGGCATTCACGCGGCAGCATCTACTCGAGCCGAAACCAAGACACCGAATGAAAAGCGTCAAACCGATTCAAACTTAACTTGCTGGCTGTTCGCACCGCGTGGGGAAAATCTCTCGGATGTGGTGAGTAAAAGTGGTGGAAATATGTTTAAATCGCACTAAACTTACGTGTAAACGGAACATAAACTAACTATGCAGCTTAGTTTTGATTATTAAACTTCTTAAAAATTATTCCCAGGTAAAACCCATTAAAGGAAAACAAAACATTTAAGAAAAACACTCGTTTTATGACCAACTTGTGTGATTTAATACTCCTTAAATCTATTAATTCATTGCTTTGCGTATTGATGTCAGCGAAGATTGATTTGTTGGCAATTAAACGCCTCAATAATACACTTGATAGTCTTTATTTATTATTCTTTCAATTCGAAAAAAAAACCCAAGGAAACGTTACAACATTTCAAAATTCACCAAACGCTTGCAACATGCTCGCCTCGAACCAGGTTCGATGGTTCTTATAAAAAACTAAATAAAGTAAGTTAATGTTTAATGTTTTTATATTCTTTTAGGAAAATAATACTATACAGACTCGGTTGATTGGTTGTATCAATTTCCTGATATGCATGCACAGCCACAGGGACCATTTGACACACTTTTCTAGTCACCAAATGGCAAGTGTCCGGCACGCACACCCACATTTTTGCTCAAATAAACTTGACAATATTTCTAAGACATTGCCCGCTTCAAGCATTTTAATATTTTAAATCAACTTCCAAGGCTTTCTGGGAACAGAAACTGTTGGTATTCCATTCACAAAAGAAATATATGTATGTGTACTTGCTTTCACATTTCGAAAACAATGAAATCTCCTTTTTTGATTGACACATTTAAAAATATAATAAGAATGCGTATACGTAGCTGTTTTGGGAAATTTTAAGTTAAATAAAAATTAAAGGATTGTGATCGCTTGAGAGTTTGTTGGGGTTTTGATTAGCTTTAAAAAATATGCAGTGGTGCCACAGAATTCGCAGAGACTGGAAATAGTGTCTAAGACTGTGTAATAAAATGTTTAAGCGATCAAACTAAATGCAAATTTATTTATTTCTTCAATATTATATTTTATAGCATACTTCTGGGCATCTATTTAGTGAATTCCAAATCTCCAGCGATTTCTATGGCAACCCTGCTATCAAAATGTTTTGCAAATTAAATTTAAGCATCGTAGAAATTGGTTTAACATTTCCACCAAGTTATTACTATTCAAGAATATTATTTCCAAGATACCGATCCTCACCAGGCGAATCTAGTTACTTAAAAAGAAACCCCTAAAATAGGCCCATGATAGTGACATTAACTTCTTCAAATTTTAGCAATTAGCTGAGGCCACACAGCTATTTGCTTTTACTGCTAAAACTGAAAGCATTATGCTGATAAAATTTTCGGGCTTGGGACTCGTGTAGAATTGCGTGTTCGCCTGCGTGACTTTCTTTCTAGTAACTCACCCACTTTCACACGGGAACAGGAGGGGCGCAGCCACATCCAGACGCGGTATAAAGCTCGGCGCTTGGTCGCTTGGTCGTCGGTCGTCGGTCTCCTTGAAACGCGGTTGGTCACGAAAGCGAACAACAAAGAAAAGGCTTGCCCGCCCGGCTTGCCCGTCATTTGAGGCAACATTTAATGGCCACTGGCTATGAGGCTCATCCTGAATAAACAGGGGGATGGTGCTGGTGCTGGCGCTGGTGTGTGGTGTGCGTGTGTTGTATGGGAGCTGAAGTTGACGTTCGTTCGTTTGTGAAAACGAAGAAAGTGATTAAATCAGCACGATATTTTGTAGGTGTGCGCGAGACCGCGAGCTCACCCATTAAATTCTCTCCTCGGACAGGCACTAGTATGTGTGTCACCCACACACCTGCACACATTAAGCTACTGTTCTAAATTGACTTTTCGCCTGGACAAAACTAAAAATGACGACATCGCGTTTTTTCTGTTTTGTTTTTGGTTTCATAGAAAAAAAAGCTTTGCCTCTGAAACATGCCCATCAACCGCGTGTTTATAAACAACACAGATCTTATATATATATGGCGAATATATATAGAAAGGTGTGTTGTGCTGGGCCTCATATTACACCTCCGCATGCAGGTTCGCACATATGTACCTTTCGGTTATAGGAACGAACACGTTAATGTAATTAAGCCTTAAGGCCCAGAAATGCTTGATAAAAACTAGCTCAGGACATATATTATTGGGCATATCGTTGTAAACTTATAAATCAACTTTTTACGGCTCTTACTACTTAGCGGGATTTGTTCACTTGCACAGCGACAGGGATAGTTGCTAACTGATCTTAGTGTGAGATAGTACTAGGAATTATTACTACTTTGAAATGTTCTAAGCTTGTGGAAGCCGAATCTTAAAAGTAGGCAACGGAATTCGATGAATTGCGAAAGGATATGAGGTCCATTTCCGGCGAGTAATGACATTTACTTACTTTCGCATAGAAGTTTTACCAAACACTAAGTAGTTTTCAAAAGGAGAAATAAAACTATATTTTAAAGAGCAATTACATGATATAAAATGTTGTATGAAATGAGCTAAAATAAAATCTGTTGTTGTCTTATTTTTTTTATAAAAAACCCGGAAAACATTTTTATTATATTGGATTTCACAAAAGTCTGCAAATTAAAAATCTTAATGCTAGAACTATAGTACTACTACTATATATAAAACTTTGTATTTATTCATAAAATAAACTTGGCCAAACTTTGCCACTCTTAATTAAGAACTATATTTATAAAACATGAATTAATGAATATAATTAACGGTCATTAATGATTACCCTTAATGCGTGAGTTTCAAACCAAACCACCTACTGCTTATCGATATATCGATAACAAACAGCTGGCGCTGGCTCACCTGAGCTGCGACTTCTAGCGTCTAACGCTGTACTCCGTTTCACCTTCTAGCCAAAACAAGCTAAAATTAGCCAAGTCGACAGCGGTGACTAAGTATAAACAGTTGGCAAGCGAGGAAGTGATGAGAAAAACAAGTATTAATGCGGTTTTTACGACAATTCAAAAGCATTCTGCAATTGGCAAGTTGTTAATCATTAAAGTTAATAGACTGTGTAACTTGTGCTTTTGTGTGAAACACTAATTGCGAACTTAATTCATTCATAAATCACCGTGTTGTGACTAAAGCCCCGCCGAGTGGGAGAGCGCACGTGTTGATTTACTTGTTGTTATTATTTTAACATTATTTTCCGGCAGCATCAGAAAGCGAAACAAAGAACTTGTAGCGAAATTTCGTGGTTTTCGAAAATGCTTAATCCTAAAAGCCTAAGAAATGCCCAGACGCAACATGGCAAGGGCTCAACAGTGGATGTGGAGAATATATTCCTGCACAAGTTTATGTTATCCGTAGAGCCGGTATTGAATGTCAATATTAGTGGTCAAGATGCGTCTGCTTCCTCTTCGCCTGAATGTGTGTGGTTTCACAATGTTCGAGATACAGATATAGAAGCAAGGGAAGATCCAGATCCTCCGGTAAGTAGTATATTTTATTACAATTTCAAGGTTAGAACATACAAAATAAATATTACCCTTACAAGTTATGATGTAAAATAATAAATAAAATAAGTAAGTCCATTAAAAATATGTTGTGCTTGAAACATTCAACGCGGGGTATCTGTCGGCGAGCTGTAACTGATCTTTGGAGGTTTACTAAACTTATTTCTTTCTTCCTAAATTATTATTATTATTTTGAATTTAGAATATAAGTCCTTTAACCCATTTTACACATAATCCCGTCTTAAATGTTATTTTAACACATCTTTGTAAACCTTCAGTGAATGTAACTCACTAGTTTCATAGAATTGGCAACAATTGCATTATTAATTTACATTTGCTTACCGTGGGGGTGAGCAGCTAGTGCTTTGACCGATTCGCAGCCAGTAAAAGGGCATATTTATCTTGGGGGAATATCGAATGCCCAAAACAATTTAGTCGGGGTCCGTTCCGTTCCGTTCGCCAATGTGTTGTGGATTCCTGTCCTTACTTATGCAGTATTATTGGTGTCAGGGGAAATTTCAATGCAGCAGCTCTCCAATCGCACACTTAAAACTTAATTAAAAAGCTAATCAGGGACACGCAAATGCAATTTGCTGCAATAATTTTAACCAATACATAATTAAGAGCAGATTTGGAGTCAATTTGAACAGATGGCTTGCGTTGATAGGTAATTTGATCAAGTCTAAGAAGAGTTGAGGTTTATGTTTAAATTTTTAGCAGATTTTTTAGTTCCTAGTTGCTTTAATTTGATTTAATTATGGTAAAATAAAAATATCCTTCTTAAATCCATTAAAATAACGTCGAAAAATATGCAATACAATTTTTTGTAGCATACTTCTAGACACCTTTACAGTGAATTAAAGAACTATCAATTTCTATGGCATTTTTCGAAGTTTTTTAATAGAAGAATTTCTATAAATTTAAAAGAATAGGTATTGTATAATGTATATTTCTTGAATTTTGTAAACAAACCACTTCAAGTACTTTGTATATAAACGTCACTGCTTTTCTGAAGGGACAAGAGATGTTTGTCAAACATGTTCGCCTCACAACAAGTTTGTTTGTTGTTTGAAGCCAACAGTGGTGAGTTCTAGTGTTTGAATAATGTATAGAATGTCGTAGATTTTCTGCTATATTAAAATATTTATAAGGACTGGAGTTCAGAACCGTTTCGACAGAGGTACATAGACAAATTTTCGCTAAATAAATGTTAAACAATAATAACAATAGCTAGCTAATGTTCCTTACTGTGACCTTTTCATACTAAGTCTCATCGAAGTACTTTTCACTCTTAGTTCCCTTGCTTAAAGTTTTCGAGAGCCATAAAAATGGATTTTATATCCATGTGGCAACTGAGGAAAAATAGGAACAAATCACACCTGAAGACTTAAACTTCTTTTACGAGACTTTGAGGCACAAAAATGCCCCAATAAAGGCGACTGGCAACTGCTGCAGCAGTGCGGTGGTGCCTGCAGAGTCAACGTTCTCGGGGCTGCATAGAAATTTAAAGCCACCCTTAGGCGTCAGTACATTCTTAAAAATTTAGGGCTCTGCTTAGAAGAAGATGTGCAACAAAAACCAGATTTTAGACAAAACCCTTAATGGCCCACAAAAACCAAAGGCATACAAGTTTCGGGCTCTTTGTTTGTTGGCTCTACCTCACCGCCACCATCATCGTACCATCGTACCATCCTGCCGTACGTGACAGTGGCAAATGGCTTTAAGGCATCCCATCCCCCAGCTATTACTCAGCTGCAGTTTATGCCTTGTATCATCAGGCACATTCCCAGTTCTTTTTCGTGTTAATTAAACCATGTATTTGATCAATAAATTGTAACACGAGGGTCCGGGCTATTTGGATTTGCATAATAAATACCGAGTCCGAGTTGGAGGGTGTGTGTGTGTTGTGTTGTGTTGTGTTTGGCCACGCAAGGAGTTAAGTTATGTTTGGGGACCAACTGGACGACGGCGGACTCGCGCGCTTCACTTACCTTTCCGTATATATTTCACCGCGGATTTGTCATAATTAGTTCTCTCTCGACGACACGGCGGCCTTTTCGGAGGCCTCTGTGGCGGGTTGGGTTTCGAGTGGCGAGTGTCCCGCCATCTCGCAGTGGTTTCCTAACGAGCTACACTTTTGTCAAGTTGGTCGGCTGCTGCTGCCTGGTCGTGATGTTTCCGCAATTATTAGTGTCAGTGCCTCCGCCTTTCGAGGGGTATCTAAGTGTGGTCCTCATTGTTTCCACGATGCGCCTTTTGGGCCCCGTCGTTTTTATAATTCTTACAATACCATGTAAACACACACATTAAAAAAAAACAGAGCTGGCGGAGAATAAAGGATAATAGCTGCAGCAAGGAGATGGAGGAAATCCCTTCAAGACACACCAGCCTACTGTGGTTAACTAAAGAGATTTTTAATGGTAAACCTTGTGGGCAGTCCCTTTGACCAGAGAAGAAGCTCTCCTCCTCCTGATGCTTTGAGACTTATTAAATCAAGACACGAAAAAACAATCTGCTGTCTAAAAACTCAGTTTCAAGCTCATCGCCCACAGGAACATTACTTCTTACCTGCTTTCTTTTTTGGGACTTTTGTTTATATTTACGTACTGGCTGGCGCCTATTTTGTGGCAGACAATTTACCAACAGAATACTGCTGGTTCGATGCAAATTTTGTCCTCTTCGGTTACAAGGAAAAATACACAGAGACTGTGTGAAAATATTGCTTAGGCAGGCAAAAGAAGAAAAGAAGAGATTGTTTGCTAACAAAAGCAACGGAAACAAGGCTTCTAAATATGTGCTATAAGCTGATGGGATTTTTGTCTGTAAGATGGCTTAAGCTCTGTGGCTTTTGAGCCTCTAATTAATATAAATATGATTTAAATAATTGGTTTGCAGGTTTCACAATCAAAAGAAATAAGTGAAGAACCCTCCGCAGCGGAAAAGCGTAAGGCTGACTCCACGGAGGCTGAAGGCAATGCGAAAAAAGCCAAGTTAGACGACGACAAGGACCGCAAAACCAAGCGACCCGGTTTCAGTGATGAAAGATACGACGAAACATCGTATTACTTTGAAAATGGTAAGCCAACAAAGCTAACTACCCATAGATTTAGTAAATAAACAATATATCCTTTATTTTCCAGGACTTCGAAAGGTTTACCCATATTTCTTCACCTTCACAACATTCGCCAAAGGACGCTGGGTGGACGAGAAGATCCTAGACGTCTTTGTTCGTGAATTCCGGGCTGCTCCGCCAGAGGAATACGCACGCAGCTTGGAGGCTGGTAAATTGACGGTGAACTACGAGAAGGTTCCCAAGGACTATAAAATCAAACATAATGATCTGCTGGCCAACGTGGTGCACAGGTAAGTGTTTGCAGAGAGAGCTTTCCTTTAAATATGCACACATTTGCCACACATTATAGACACGAAGTCCCTGTTACTTCACAGCCCATCAAGATAGTGTACATGGATAAGGATATTGTGGTTGTCAATAAGCCGGCTTCTATACCAGTAAGTAATTAATATTTAAATAATAATTAATAGGTATTTAATGACTGATTTTAAAGGTCCATCCTTGCGGTAGGTATAGACACAACACTGTGGTTTTTATCCTAGCCAAGGAGCACAATTTGAAGAACCTGAGAACTATACATAGATTGGATAGACTCACTTCTGGTCTGCTTTTATTTGGACGCACTGCCGATAAAGCAAGGGAGCTGGAGCAGCAAATCCGAACGAGGCAAGTGAAGAAGGAATATGTGTGCCGTGTGGAGGGACGTTTTCCAGAGTAAGTCATAAAATTCTTGAAAGAAATAATATAAATTATCATAATCCTTTTAGCGGCATCGTTGAATGCAGTGAGCCCATTGACGTGGTTAGCTACAAAATCGGTGTTTGTAGGGTCTCCCCCAAGGGCAAGGACTGCAAGACCACATTTCAACGAATTGGCGAGGATGGCGATTGCAGCATTGTACTCTGCAAGCCTCTGACAGGACGAATGCATCAAATCCGAGTGCATTTACAATATTTGGGTAACTATTTTATTTATTATAAGTTATTAGATATTTATTTCTTAGTTTTATTTCCCCTTAACACATTTTCTTGACAGGCTATCCCATTTCCAATGATCCCTTGTACAACCATGAAGTGTTTGGTCCTTTAAAGGGCAAGGGAGGCGACATTGGTGGCATAAGCGATGAACAGCTAATTAATAATTTAATTAGCATTCATAATGCCGAAAATTGGTTGGGCGTTGAGGGAGAAATCAAAGGAGAATTGAAAAGTGACACAGATAATAAGGTACAAAGTGAAGTCAAGGTGGAGGCTGTGATATCAGCATCACTAAATGCACAAAATGCTGATGTGAGTACAACTTTTTCTTGTTTTTAAATAATACTTATTACGATTTTTAATAGGCTTCTACACAAACTTGCCATGAGGAGCCAGACAGATCCTATGATCTCAAGAAGGCCACCTCGGATCCGCATTGTTACGAGTGCAAAATAAATTATAGAGATCCCGAAACAAAAGATCTGATAATGTACTTGCATGCCTGGAAGTACAAGGTAATTTTCAAGACTTTTCTTAGCTCAGATTATTTTATTATGTAAGCTCCCAGGCTTTTATTTTCAAATAATAACGTCGGACTGATTTTATTTCTAATGATTTCGTTTTTTCTAAATTTTTTACGAGCTGATCGTTCTTATTCGTCAAACCAAAGTGACCGTATCTTCGTTTCTTAAAAATCTAGCTTAATTCTATGCGTTAGGACTATTATCGATAACATTATACCAACTGATCACTAATGTGACCGTGTAATACAAAATGTGATGTTTACAATTAACATAAATTTATTATTATTTACAGGGCCTCAACTGGGAGTACAAGACAGAGCTGCCTGAATGGGCTTGTAAAACGCAAATTAATTACGAAGAGTTGTGAACCAGTGCCCAGTTTCTAGCTCAACTGTGAATAAATTGTAAAAATAATGTTTGTATCATTGACTTACTTGACAATATACAGCTGACTATACTAAAATGTGCTACAAAATTAATTCCTTACTCTGCCTAATTATACTTTTGCCCTTGTTATTTGCTCAAAATCAAAATGTAATTGAAAATACAACACCCGAGTATCTTGA